>ML780240.1:475866-501311 GCA_009831015.1 Picea engelmannii
GATAAAGGGGTTTATAGAGGGTTAGGTAGAGAGAGAGAGTAGGATGGAAGGGGAGAGAGAGAGGGAGTAGGGAGAGAGAAAGAGAGAGAGAGTGAAAGAGGGGGGGAGAGAGGGATAGGGAGAGAAGAGGAGTGAGAAAGAGAGGTGCATAGAGAGAGGGACAGGGGGAGAATAGCAGTGATAAAGAAAGAGGGGAAGAGAGAGGTAGCAAGATATAGAGTGAGGGGAGAGGGGTAAATGTAGGAGAGAGAGAGAGAGAGAAAGGGGGTGAGAGGGAGATAAGGGAATAAAGAGAGGGGGAGGAGGGAGTAGAGAGAGAGTGTAATGTACCCCAAATTTACCAAATAAAAAAACAAATTGTTAGGGGACATTAAAACTCTTTGAATCTTCAACATTTGATCAAAACATCTATTTAATTCCTTTATTTTAAGCAGAGTAGATTTATCGTCTCTATTGGATTTTGAATCATATACTTATTTGTAATTAATACAATTACGGTGAGGGCTATCATAGCCCTTAGAATATCTACCATGTTTGTATTAAGTAATGCTATCCAAAATTTACAGTGCATAATAAACTAAATAGTTTATCCATATCAATTTACACTTATCCATAATGATATACATACGTATAGTTTACCATGTAAACTATCATATGGATTACGTAGTACTGACACTATCCAAGTCAATAGGTATATATATATATATATATATATATATATATATATATATATATATATATATATATATATATATATATATATAGCTTATGACATAAACTAACCTATGGATACCATAACCTTAACTCTATCCATATCAACATATTTATACATGTATCATTTACCATATTATCTATCTCATGGATATTATATACTAACCAACGATGATTTTAAGGATGGAAATTTATTTTAAAATGTAGAAACCTTGGTGAATATTATTAATCCTTCATATGTCAACTATAAATGTTTGGTGATATTTTTTTTTAAATATTCAAATTTCTAAGAATTTTATATAGTTTTTATAAAATTTTGGCGATTTTTAAGGTAAAATAATTTTATCCTATAGAATTTGGGCGAATCATTTTTAAAATAACGAAACTCGTTTTTTGAAAAACCATGGAAAATTAGCCCATGAGTGAAATTTAGCCCCTAAAATAATCCCTGATACTAACACTATCCATAACATAAATATATTGTTTAGTATATAAAACTAACCCTATCCATAGCATTGCATAACATTTAGCATATAGTCTCTTATGTGGATACTATCGCGATGTAATATTTTAGCCTAACGATATGGTTATTGTTTAACCCATAGACTGTTACAAGATTAGCATAACGCTAGCAGTATCCCCAATGATATACCTATCGTTAATAATAAGGATTAAATTTTTGGAACCAACAATATGTGCCCTTAGCATAGAATAGCGAGAATATACCAATACATACGTAAATATTGTAACCCTACATGACTTGTAATATCCCCAAAAATAATTAATTATTAAAGTCTAAGTGTACTTGGGAATAAATTTATGTTATTGGCAAATTCAGATTTGGAAATTATTTTCCATTTATGGAAAATCCGAATTTGGAATTTGATTATTCTAATAAATTATTTATGACTGTTGGGAAAAGATTTGATTTTCCAAACTAACTCATTTGATTGTGACACATGTAAAAGAAAAACTTTTTTATAATTTAAATGTTGGAAGACAAATGGAACAACCAGGGTAAAAATAGTTGACCATGGCTCCATGAGTGGGGAACATATTTGAGTTGCCTCAGGGATGATTTTTACAAGTGTTAAATGAGGTATTTGACCCCTACCAGCCCCTAAAAATAATGGATTTGTAAAGATGTGAAAATTCCCAAGGAGGGAAGGCAAGACCTAGGCACAAGATGCATATATATACAAAATATGGAGGAGGCAAGATGATGCTTAGTATGTTGGAGAAATGAGATTTCTTGTTGTTATGAACATTATTGGTGTGAGGCAAGGGAATTTCTGATCTATGGAAGGTGACTTTAGCAAAGGAAGATCATTTCAAATTCTCCCTTATGGACTCATGGTCGGGCTTGGGGGTGGACAAACCAAGTAAACTTGGTTGTTCTTTTCTACGGTTGGGTGGAACTTGGTTGTTCCATTTGTGTCCCAACATCAGATTTAGATATGTACCTTCACTTGGTTTCTTGTTAAATATTCTGTTGATTATTAGATGTCGGAATGAGATGGTTTGTGTGATGTTTTTTTTATCCATGTTATTTGTGCTCACTTAGAAGAAACAGTAGAACTATTGTAGGTTCTAATTGCTAATTAAATAGGTTTGTATGTGTATAGATAGTGGTATATGTATATACATAGATAATTGTGTATACTAGTATACACACACACACACACACACACAGATATATATATATATATATATATATATATATATATATATATATTCAATATTAAAAGTAAAATAATATTGTTACTATGTTCATATTAACCATTGAATGGGATATAGATTTATATGTAGAGATACTACTGCAGATTCTCTACAAATACCATTAAAAATAGATGGAATGAATAACAATCCTCTTCTATAAAAATTACATATTCCTTATGTTTATAACCGCAGATCAACAATGATTTAATAGTCTACAAATGCATGCTACAGTAGCTGTACATTAACTGAATCTTGTTCAAAATGGTTTCAATAACCTATATATTCATTTGAAAGTAATTTACAAACAACCTGTATATTCATTTGAAGGTAAATTACAAACAACCTGTGTGTCCATGAAACCATGGTTTAAATTTATTATAGTGGAGTACCCTAGGGAAAAGACCCCATTTCCATTGGTAGACAAAATCTAAGAAGTTTTTTTTAAACACCAAGATTAGAACTCAAATACCTTTTCAAGAAAGAAGGATATCCTTGATCTGTTTCCCTCGAACTGTATAAACCTGCAGAGATAAAGGGGCAGGGCTTAGTAAACCATACTATATTTTTAAAATGAAATTACTTATAATAACTGAGATGAAATAATAGTCATCTGGAGCTCGGTGAAGGACCAAGTATCCACTAGAACAGGTACGACAATCTGCCCACGACCAAAGGGGAGGAGTGGATCCATAATCTAGTTGATGGGTACCCTCGAAAAATCGAATCAGGGCCCCATCATTAATTAATGTAATATGAGTATAATGCTTTTACATGCACATAATACAAGCTACAATTTTTACAACGATAAAATAAAGATACAAGTTATGAATCATACATTGATAAGGAAATTATACATATTATGAGTGTCACAGTGACAAAGAAAATTACACAGAGCACACATGTGAATCCCCACAAGGGGTGAAAACAATGCCTTTATATATACATATATACAGAGCCTAAGTCACGACTTTATTGACACTGTGTAAAACACTAAAAGGGTAAAAACGATACATGCATAGAGAATGGAATTCCGAGTTATAATGTTGTAGCGTAATCATGATTTTTCTTTCACAGAGGCAACCAATTGAAAAACAAAGACATGCATATAATATGATTAATGACTAATCTTATACCTTGTATATTATGAAATTAATTTACGAATTGAGATAATATAAACACAGGGAAATCTATGAAGTAGAGGATCGATGGTGATCGATATGGGTTCACTGTAGGATTTAGAAAAATGTAAATTCTAGAACATAAGGTTGATATTGTGGGGTATTCACATGCCTATGTTTTACAAAACATAGAAGTCAATCTATACAACATAGAGTTAAAAATTACCAATACGACCATCATTGAATAATTACGGAGGGAAATTTACAAAACACAGGGTTAATGCTTACCTTGCAGATAATGATGTAGAAAACCCAGATGGTAAACCTTTAATTTATTCATGGGGTGCAATCTAGGAAGAACACACATAAGAGATTTTTGGAAACACTTAAACACATATGGTAATTATGACTTTTTTTACCAAGGGGTATCGAAACTACCAGCTCGCATCCATGAGATCCTGAAAGGATTTTTACAATGTTCTTATACATATGTTCATGCATGGAATGAGCATGTCCCACAAAGGGGTAATGTAAAACCACAGAGCGTGAAAAAACTATACAAGTTAAAACTATATGCCTATGCTCACGAGTACCCTTTACACCTTTGAATCATAACCAATAAACTCCAGAAAATATTTACAAATTACAGAGGTAGGGTATCTCTTACAGGATGAGGATTTAAGGGATGACTCCACAAGAACAAACGAAAAATCGATAGGAATGAATAGTCATCTTAGTATTGTTATAAACATGCATATGGGAGGAGGAGAAATAATATAACATATAACTGGAAAATACATACAACCACAAGATCACAATAAGCCACGAAGTTTAGTATAGAATTAGTTGGTCGGAAGCATTCTAAATCCTATCCTAAGAACTGTAAAACCTAGAAGAGCCAGCTAGGAGGAAAAGATTACAGAAGTGGTAGTCTAATACAACACCAAACATAGTGTTATGCCTAATTTACAGAGTACAATGGTTTGTTGGCATGTTTTCAGACAATGGAAGTGTATGCGTATTTGTCATTGATGGTGATGTCATTGATGGAGAAGATCAACACGATCAGTAGCGCAACAATAATGGCATGACAATGAAAATATCAACAGTGAAGAGAAACAGTGATCGTTGGATCCCATTCAGAATTCCCAATGACCATCAGACCTAAGTTCAGATAGGAGGAGCACACAGTAGAAGAAAATAGATCTCAGGCGTCAGATCTGAGCCTGAAGACGGACCGTTGTTGGATCCATAAGAAGGAGCATGATCTTCACGTGCAATATGAAGAGGGACTACAAAATATCGAAAGTAGGAGGATCGTCCATCTTCAAGAAGGACACGTGGAAAGCGACTAGAATTTTGCTAACATGCACATTGGATGAGTCAATGAAACATGGTGTGGGAACTTGGGATATGCGAAATCCCGAGAATTGATCTAGACCTTTGGATCGACGTATGTTGTGGAACGTTGGATGCAGAGGGAACATGGCGAATGATTGACATTTCACTGACTGGAAATTCAAAGAAAGGAGGTGCTCTATCCTATGAAATCGCGAAAGGAAAAACCATGACTTAATCTGAGTCATTGATAAAAGGGAGATCGTGGACCATTGATCAGGCATGATGAAGGCCCATGAAGTTGTGAAATCGCGATAAGATCTTGATTGTTGATCCAAGAGGGAAATGTGGTGAGGGATTAACTTTTCACTGACTGGAAAGTCAAAGGAAGTAAATGCTATAACCTTACAACTCACGATATGCGAAATCATGATAAGGTCTAGCCCGTGGTCATAGAAAAGGTCACATTGTTGAAGGCTTAAGGGAAGGAGCTAATTGCTAAGCTTAATTTCGGGGATCATAACTTGGAGTGTCGAGACCCTTCATCACAGGAATCATGATATGCGAGATCACGAAAAGATCTGGACCATCGAATCATCAATATTGTGGACCGTTGATCTGACTTCATTTTGGAGTTTTGGATAGCGGGAGTTGGAGGTGTCAAGGACACTCACGAAAAGAATGTTGAAACACGAAATGGTGAAGCACCATTTGGCGCAGCCTATGGTCATTGTCAGTGGTCACGTGAGAGGGAGGAGCTAGCGGAGCTAAGCTCCATTTCGGGGATCACAACTTGGAGCGTCGAGACCCTTCGACACAAGATTTCCGAAATGCAAAATGAGAAACGTATCTTTATTAGTCCCATGGTCACAACCAGTGGGCATATGGTATAAATGAAAGACCCTACAAATTTAATCCAATGGTGCTGGTTATTTGAGCATCTGATCAAAGGGCTATTGTTGATCTTTACGATTAACTGTTCAGTTACGATTCATTTAGCAGAACCGAATCATGGTTATTGGATGGTTGGAGATTGCGTGGATGAAGCGTTGTTGGCCTAGGTATTCGAGGTGTAACTGAAGTTGTGTGAAGTGCATAAAAGAAAGGCAGACTGACTGTGAATGGTTGGTTGTTTTGAATGAAAAATGAGTTGAACTGTAAGAAAGGGAAAATTACAGTATGCATAGTGTGAGACCGACAGTATGCGCAGTGTGAGATAAAACTCAGAGATGAGTAACAGATGTTAAATAGATAGAAGCAAGAGTAGAATTGTAGAACAACTTGATGTAGAGAAGAATTGTAGAATAGATAGAAGCATAGAAGAATTGCAGGACATAAGAGAAGTGGTAAGAATTGAAACACTTGCGTTGTTGGTTATTCAATCATTTTATTTATAATCAGGGAGGTAGGGTGGTGCTAGGGAGGATTTTGGTCCTTTGATATTCGAGTTGGTGCTTGAATATTAGGAGTTGTAACTTCCATATAGTTATGTCTAGAAAGCAGGGTGGCAGGGTGGTGCTTGGGAAAACACAGTGTTTTTTGTATGCAAGTCGGTGCTTGTATAAGTGGAAGTAGGTTCTTCCATTCAGTCGATATTGGAACACTCAGGGAGTTGGTGCTTTCTTCTAGTCGGTGCTAGAGAAACCAGAGAGTTGGTGCTCTCAACAAGTTGGAGCTTGTAAAACAGAGGTAGTAACCTCACTTTGAGTTGGTGCTCAAACATAGATGACGTACAAAACCTAAAAGACTACCTATCATTTCGAAGAAGAAGAGTTTTTCTCCCTTTATGGGTTTCCTCGTGAAAATATGTCTCTATGTATATCTTGTGTGTGATTTATTCTCATTATTTATGTTTTTCATATGATGTATAATATTGATGGTCACATGATGAAAGATTAAAAAAGGTTTAATAGACTTAAAATTTTTTAAGAACAATAACAATTGATTCACCCCCCCTCTCAGTTGTCTTAGTAATTTCAACAATTGGTATCAGAGCGGGTTCCTTTTATTTAAAGGTATATCTGTAAGCTTAAACATGACAAGTCATAAAGGTACTTCAGCCAGTAAGCCTCCTCTGTTTGGTGGAACAAATTTTTCCTTTTGGAAGGTTAGAATGAGAACATACCTAATGGACTTAGGTGTTGATGTTTGGGATGTAGTAGAGACTAGATATTGTTACCTATGATTTTGGTCATCATGATGGTGTATTGATGATGGTGTACTCAGGCTCCTCATAAGAACTTTCTCCTGAGAAAAGTGACATTCATCTTTTTCCCATCTTTAGAGCAAGTTCGCACCCTAGCTATGTAGCACAGTGCGAGAAGTTCGCACCCTAGCGTAAGACAGCCTGCGAGAATGGGTCATTCTCACACCCTAGTATATTAGCAACTTGCGAACTCTCTTCAAAAGTAAGTTTTTCTAGGAAGAGATGAATGTCACTTTTCTCAGGAGAAAATTCTTATGAGGATCCTGAGTACACCATCATCAATACACCATCATGATGAACAAAATCATAGGTAAAAAAATGCCCCCCAAAGTACTTTGTAATCAGTGATAGCCGAAATACTTTGTAAACTACATGTGTGTGTCAGAAACCAGGAGCGCACCTAATCGGAAACCTATGAACAACCAAGAATCTGTAGAATATAATATATATTAATTATGAGGTAGGCATTCCCATACTCAGATCACAGACAAATGACATTGTAGACATAGGTCATGGCCACCAATCATACATTGTGGATCCATGCCGTCAAAATATAGCATAGCCACCAGGAATACACTGTGGATCTATGTGAGAAAATTCAAATTAAGATGACATAACCACGAGACATACAAAGTGGATCCATGTGTCGCAAATTATACATAATCCATCGCAACCTAGACAAAGAGATGATATCTAGGGTCTTCAATCTCGTCGCCCAAAAGTACGAATCTAACCATGTGATTACATGTGTTGAAGTCGAACATGGAAGAAACCACTTGATTACCGGTCATTGATGAAACCATTAACAAGTGCGAGGGAAATCACCATTAATGTCAATGACTCCCAAGGTACTCTAGTACAATCCATCGAGTGTGAATGAATGTGTTGAAGTGGAACATTCGATGGAATCTTTCGATCAGATGTCAATGATGTAAACCCACTGTCAAAAGTGAGGAAACCTACCATTGAGGCATGCAGGTTCCAAGGTACCAAAAATTTCTAAGTCTTGATTCCGGATAATGAGCTGAAGTCGACGAAACAAAACTCGTCATAGGAGGGCCTTGATGTACCCCCATCAATGACACGAAATGAGTAATATATTTTGAAGGTGAAACAGAGTATGATGTAATTTGGACTGGACACAGGGAAGATCGACACAAAGAAAATGGAAAACTGCAGATGGATGACTCAATAGAGGTTTCAGATGAAATTCTCTTGAACATATGAATGACACGACCAATGATTTGGCAGCATTGACTCAAAAACGACATAGGGTATGACCTTGTTGCAAATTGAATGAGAGACAAATGGATTTCCCAAACCAGCTTCAATTATAATGAATAGGGGGTGTAATGTTGAAGAGCAACACTTACTGCCAATCAACATGAAGATAAGAACATATCCCTTTCCCAAATTTCCCCCCACCATTTCTAGCAAGTACCTCTTTATTTTTACGCAAGCTTGAGGAGGATAACATATGCTTGTTGATATAATCTTATCCTTCAGATAAGTCCTTCAGAGTATGTTTAACGAACCCTAGGAAGGAGTGGTTCAATCCCATTATGGGTTTGTCGATGTTTTTTTAACGAGTCCAAAGATAGAAAACTTGAAGGTTTTTCATGATTATAGAGTCTGGAAAAACACTTAAAAAAGAACTCTCTCAGTTCCTTTTTTGTAAAATAGTCTGGTGAGACCGAAAAAGACATAAATTCTCTCCCACCAAATGCTTTCTTCAGATACTTTATCGAGCATGAAAATAGCAAGGTCGCTCGACTATCTTTTCATATTTAGAGATTCTGAAAAGAGCTTAAAGAGGACTCCAGGGGGGTTCCTTTTTCGTATAACCTTGTTGAGCCTGAAAAAGTGATAAAAGTATGCTCGATCGTGTTCTCATGTATTTTCAAGCGTGAGAACAGACAAATACCAAGCTCGAGGTTTTATACGAAAACCATAAAAAACAAACAAAACATTTGATGAAGAAGAAAAAATATATCTGCATCCCTGTACATGAACATCGAATTCGTTACGCCTGCAAAAGTTACACTCAAAAGGGCATTAGGGATTAGGTTTTAATAAATAAATAATTATAAAAATTCAATAACATGGTAAAAGTTAATGTAAAGAAGTAAAACTCTTTTTACCATATCATTTTCACTTTTCCGCTATTTGAGCCCCAAAACCCCTCTTTTACCCTTGAAATTTGGTGTCAGATTGCGGGATTTACAAGCATCCATTCGATGATCCGTCAGTGACAGTGAGGTAGGATCTTTGTCCTCTACTCTTTCATGGTTTAATTTTTCATTTTCATTGGTAAAAACTATCATTTTGAGTTTGTTTTAGGGGTTATCATTGCGCTCAGCCATTCTCATAGGTGAACTACATGGGACCTGCGAGAATGAGTCATTCTCGCAGGTGAGCCCACAGTAGCCAGCGAGAATCTCACACTGTGCCTAAAGGGCACCTGCGAGAACCACAAAGCATAATTTTTTTTTTAAGTTTTGCTCAATGAAAGAAAGCAATTTGTGAATAGAGTTATTAATCTTCTTCTTGTGCTTCTTATGCAGGTATTTGGCCATCAAAATGGTTCTGGAATGGCACGAAAGAGAGCACAAAGAAGATAATTCCATTGCTGGAAATCATCCGCCCACCATTTTCGCTTTGAGAAACTGTGGTCTTCTGAAGTACTTTCGTATCCCGGGCATGAGGGCCCAAATCAGGTTATTAGAGTACCTTGTGCATATGTGGGATCCCGGTCAGCAAGTATTTCATGTAGGGGTCCATACACTGTCCTTAGATATTGAGGACATTTACTTCTTGAATGGACTATCACGGCGTGGGTACCACGTGAGCCTGACTGGTAGCAGAGGTGGTGGGTTTCCCATGAGTGAGTACTGTCACTTACACTGTGTTCCAGAGGTAGAGAGGAAGAAAGGGAAAGTAGTTATTTGCTGAGTGCAAGATTTGACCCTCCGTACTATTTTATTCACCATTGCATGTATGGATGGGAGCTCTACTCCTCACATGGCGCTCCAGAGTTACTTTCAGTATTCCATAGAGTGTACTGAACCTCAGGTTTTTAACTAGGTAGATGTAGTGCTTTGTAGCATGAAAAAGCAGTTGACCAAATGCAAACGAGACGACCTAAAGCAATTTGGGTATGGGTCTTTGTTAGTGTCATTCTTTCTCAAGAGGGTTCCATTACTGAGGCTGCAGGTTGAGTGGAATTTATTGGCTCCCAGGGATCCAAGAACACTGAGATGGTGTTAGCTCATGGCCCGACACGTAGCTGGACCAATTATCAAGTATGATGACACCTTCTTCGACTGGCTGCGACCATATATGTTAATGGTCGATGACTATTCTTATGCCAGGTTGGATTTTTGAGGAGATCCGGACTTACTCCTGCCAGAGGATGCTCAATGGGGGGAACTTAGTAAGAAGTACACATTTTTTTCTTTTTAAATGTTTTTGTGAATTTTATCATATGCAAATGTTTTTTATATGTTCGTCCAAAGACTAAAAACAAAATTCATTATTGATGACACAGATGTGGGACCTTACCGACCTCCTGGTACTTCTCCTATTCAACAGTGAGGAGAGGTAGCGCCAGTGCCACAATGGCACACCGAGGATTATCAAGCAGTCGAACAAAACCTAGAGAGTTTGACAACAGATATTCTAGACATGCCTCTTGGAGAGGTTCCACGACGTTATCAGTGTCACACAGTAGGAGTGTCAGAGTCCATTGGCCGACTGCTCCATAGGGTTGCCCGGATAGTCATTGTTACCATGAACGTCATCCATGATGTCACTTTGTATAAGCTATGAGCTTCATATTTTGACATTTTGGTCTTCGCACAAAACTTTTGTAAAAAACTCTTTTGATCGTTATATATACATACAGATTCTACCGGTTTATCTTGTGTTGTGTGAAAAATGATGTGATTGATTTATAAATGATCCAAATGTCTGTCTAATACATAGTTAGCCAATGCATCAGTTAATGTATTTAGACATCTAGGAATATGTTGATATTCAATATAATCAAAATAACGTTCCAAGAGGTGAATTCGCAAATACACCCATAACAAAGTAGGACTTCAAATAGTATAGACATTACTTAAATGTAGTACTAAAAGCTACGAATTGATTTGTACAACCAAATGACGGATTCCGAGCGAGATAGCATGAATCAAAAATTTGATAACAATGTTATACTCTGCAATATTGTTAGTTGCACGATCGAGACACACACCTCGTAAGGATAAAATTTTGTTTGTAGGGGCGTAAATTTCCCATGCAACAGAAGCAAGGTTCTGAGTACTACGACTAGCACCATCAGCGAAGATAATATAGGGTAGCAAAGACTCTGACATCTGTAAATCAAACACAACGTCACATAAGGGAAGAGATCAGATAACGACAAAAGCAAGCTATAGTAACACATAAGAAGTATGATACAATAAAAATACAAGTACTCATGCACAGATGATTTTATGCATAGTACTTCTTCAAGTACAACCCATTCCTGGGTTCACTCAAAGGGATACCATCGTAATCTGCTAACTCATAAGCTCCTTTTTCCAAAACTCGTCGAACAATATAAGGACCTCGCCACATGGCTTCAAATTTTCCAGCTCCTAGAATATCTCGATCTTGTTCATAGAGGAGAACGAGATCTCCTTCGGAGAAAACATGAGGCTTGACATGTTTGTCGTATTGGGCCTTGACATGTTTTTTCTGAGCTTCTATTACTAGAGTAGCATCGCGTCGAGTTTCGTCTAATCGCATAAGATATAATAGACGTTCTTCCTCAACAAAAGTGTTTGGTAGGAGTTCAACAACTAGTTTTAAAGAGGGTATCTCGCATTCAATCGGGAGAATGGCTTCCAAACCATAGACTAACTGGAAAGGTGTAAACCCAGTAGCGGACTTAACGGATGTCCAGTAAGCCCACAAAACTGAAAACAACATTGTGTGCCAACTTGTTTTGTGAATCCCTATCATTCGTCAGAGCATAGTTATGAGAACTTTGTTAATTGCTTCGACCTGGCCGTTGGCTTGTGGGTAATAGGGAATTGAGTTATCATGGAGAAGACCCAACGTTTCAGTAAGTTCAGGCATCATGAAGTTTCTAAAGTGGATACCATGATCAGTGACAATAGCCCGGGGAACACCAAAATGAGCTATGATGTGATTAAAAATGAATAATGATTCGGTCTTTCCAGTGTTGTCAAATGTCGACATCACCTCGGCCCATTTCGTAAAGTAATCGATGGCTACAATAATTTATCCATGCCCCCCGGACGAGTGAGGGTAACATGTCATGAAATCGATGCCCCATTTTTCAAAAGGACCAACGGAGACCACAAGGTGAAGAGGAGAGGGATGTGACCGTATCTTGTTATTATAGGTCTGGCAAGCATGACATTTTTCAACGACAATTATGAAGTCGTTAAATAAAGAAGGCCAAAAATACCATTCTCGTAAGATCTTTTTCGCAATAGCATACCGTGACATATGACCACCACATGCTCTAGAATGATATTCATTCAAAGCTTTCTCGGCTTCGTCGAACGTTAGGTAGCGTCAAAAAACAGAGTCAATCCCTCGACGATAAAGAGTATCCCCAAGGATAATGTATTGATGAGCTTGGTAGCATATTCGACGTCAGTCAGTACTAGACAAAGTTGGCCGAAAAGTCCGGGTTTGGAGATATATGATGATATCACCATACCAAATATCATCAGTGCTGATGAGGAAAAGGGATTCATCGGACAATGAATCAACTGCTACATTTTCCGTTTCAGAATTGGGAAAGTCACATATCAACTAAGCAAACACTAAAGACTTCTTGGACTTGGCATGTTCGAATTCCAAGTCACACTCCTGGAGTATCACAATCCATTTGGAGTATTTTCCCCCTAGCAATTGATGTGTAAGAATGTGTTGCATAGGGTTGCAGTTAGAAATCACTATAGTCTTGTGCGAGAGGATATAGTGCCGGAAGCGTTGGACAGCTTGGACGGCAGCTAAGGCCAGTTTTTTGACATGTAAATACTTGATTTTGGTAGGTGTTAGACTTCAACTCAAGTAGTAGATAACATGTTCGTCATTAGCATCATCCTCTTGGATGAGAACCATACCAACGGTATAATCCGAGGCACCAAGATAGAGGAAATAATCGCGACTGTAATCGGGGGGAAAAATAAGTGGGGCACGTGTTAGGGACAACTTCAAAGCTTCGAAATCATTTTTGGAGATGGTATCCCAGATGAACTCGGACCCCTTTTTTAGTAGCCGCGTAAATCCACGAGTTATCTCGGCATAATTTAGGATAAAATGACGAAGAAAGTTTGCTTTCCCCTACAAAATTTGTAACTGGCGAAGTGTAGAAGGAGGAGGGAGATTAAGGATTGCCTCAACCTTTAAAGGGTCCACCCTAATCCCTTGACGTGAAATGATAAAACCTAGAAGTTGACCAGATTCCACGCAGAAAACACACTTATGAGGATTCAAACGTATACGGTAGAACCGACAGCGGACGAAAATGGCTCGGAGGTGGGTTGGATGATCGACTCGACACATTGAGTGAGAGGTTAAATCATCCAGATATGGTTGGACGATGTGCTTGATATCATGGAAAGCATAACACATAACACATAGCACATTGAAAAGTTGCACCAATGTTCTTGAGACTGAAAGGGAGTTTTCGATAGGAAAAAGTACCCCAAGAACAAATAAAATAAGTCTTATGTTGGTCCTTGGGAACAATGTTTATTTGATTATACCCAGAGAAACCATCCATCAGAGAAAAGATTTCACTTCCAGCGCAATTGTCGACAATCTGATCGATGAAAGGGGTAGGAAAGTTGTCTTTGGGACAAGCTTTGTTGATATCCCTATAATCAATGCATACACAAATTGTGCCTTGCTTCTTATCGATTGGGACAAGATTGGAAACCTAGTCTATGAGAGCCACCGGATAAATAAATCCATCTTTAAGAAGTTTCTCGACTTCAAGTCTGATAGCAGCCGCTTTACATGGGTGAACTAAACGAAGGCGGTGCCGGACGGGTTTAGAGTTAGGGTATGTCTTGATCTCATGTATCACAATCTCAAGGTCAATACCCGACATTTCTTCATAGCTCCAGGCGAAGATGTCACGAAACTCTTTGAAAAGGGAGGTATAGGTGACGATTTCGTCGAAAGAACACGAAGCTTCGATATGGACATTTTCGACAATCCCTGGTTTGACGGATATGTCGAGGGGAATAGTGGGCGAGATATTGCTTAAGTTCCCTTCAGAAAACACATCGTGTGTGGACTTGGGAACAGTGGAGATGACGACAATGGTCGATGAGGTCGAGATCCGTTGGTAGTTCTCAATGGTATGTTTCTCTAGAAAGAGGATTGAACGATGATATCCATCGTCCCAAGGGGTGTCTTCCATGATAGACATGATCATCTCATTTGTGGGAAAAATCACACCGAAAGGATCTAGAGATAACTCACAAAGAGAGGGGGTAGAATGTGTTTCCGATAGAATGGCCTGATATGCGGATTCGACTGGACTTAACGACATTTCGTCACCGTAATGAAGATGATCTCCAGGGTCAGGTACTATCCATGGGTCGTGAGACATAGGAAGTTCATGAATCAAGGTGGAGATCATGTTGATTGAAGCAACAGACGAGCATGGAACATCAGGTGGTGGAATGGGGAAAGTACCCATTAATGAAGAGTATTTTAGAAGGCCTACACTGACTTTCTCATAACCTGGTGGGGTTTTAGAAATGAACGGTACATTTCCAGTACGAGTATCGGAATTAAAGAAGCCTAGTTGGTCGATGGTGACGAACTTTCCTTGATGTGGAAAACGTACCACCCAAAAAAGGGTTGACACAACTGCGCGCATGGAATCGATCCAACTACAGCCAAGAAGATGATTGTAATCGAGGGGAGTGTCAAAGACTTCCACTTCGACTTGGACCATTTTTCCTTCTAATGTGAAGGGCAATGAAGGAAGGACACCATAGCGATTAAAACTAGAGCCATTGAAGGCTTTAATAGTGTTCTGGGATTTGTTCAAAAGGGGAGAGCTAATGTCTTTCTAGCAAGAAAAAGACATGACAAACATCGAGGCACCCTTGTCGATAATGGTTCGACAAATGTTTTTGTCAGAAAAAATCACTTGGATATGGAATGAGAGTTGAGGGGGTAACCTTGGAATGTGATCCTCCAAGTCAAAAATTATTAAATTAGTATCCGTCGGATCGATTCCACCGATAGCTTTCAATAGTGCCTTCCGTTGCATAGGACAACCATGAAGGACTTCTAGGGATGACATCGTAGAAGGTGCTTGGGCCAGATATTCAACAATGTTGTAGTTTTGGGCAGCACAAGTATGGGGATTGAAAGCCAATTTCCAAATGACACCCTTTAGGGGGGGTCAAAGAACTCTGTCGAGGCTTGGTCGTTCGAGATGAAGAGGACCATTGGTTGGTGGAGTCGCGGGAGAGGGTTGTACCAAGAAAGGAGGTAGATCATCAACCTTCTCTTTAGAGGGAGAATAATCTTCGGCTCGAGTAGTGAGTGCAATGTCACTCTGTTTTGAATCGCCAGTACACATCAATACATAAGATGTAGTAGAAGATGAGGGTTGTTCAACCAACTGAGCCTGTTGTTGAGACGGGAAGGGGTGGGACAAAATGGCTGGAGTAGGTGGTTTTGGAGCTCCTTGAAGGAACTTAGTTACCTTAGAATGTCGTGGAAAATCCTTTGTGTAGTGATCATCACCATAGATAAGACAAGGGTATCGAGGTTTGCGCTTATCCCGATCGTCAACAGGTGTAGTTTTGGTTCGCTCTGCTTGAGAAGTATTTTTGTCCTCCTTATTCTTACCCCTTCCCTTTTTGGATTTTTTTTTACTGGCTAGGGTAGATTAAACTGCATTTACCTCGGAAGTCTTGCCAATGGGAGGGGCAGGAGACAGAGAATTTTGAACATTAGAAGCAGGTTTGGGGTTGGTGCTTGAGGCGGAATGTGGTTGGGCCTGGAAAGTGCCAATCACATTGTCAGTTGCATGTTAAGTAGATGGAGTAGTTGAAGTGGCGGAAGTGGAAGGACGAGGTAAGTCAGGTAGTAAGTCGTAAAGGGTACCCATTTGTGAATAAACGAGGTCAAGGTATTGAGCATGACTTATGTCCTGCTCTTCCATGACGACTCCACCCATGGCGATGTCATGACCAATGTCATTCAGAAATGATTTGGTGAATCACTCTGCCAGCAACTGATCGGGGATTTCGAGTTTAATGAGACGTTGTCTCCGTCGCCACTCATGAATGTGATCGGATATATGAGTGGCTTTGTTCTATTTAAAAGAACTCAAAATCTCGGTCCCCATTTCATAACAGATTGGTAACTGGTAGTGTGTGATGAAATCCATAGCTAGGGTGTTGAAGTCAACGAAGAAACCCCATGGTAATTCAATATACCACTTCGCAGCAGAACCTATGAGGGTTTGTTGAAAAAGACGTAAACGAATAGAGTCATCCATCAATGAGTTGGATGAACACCAAAGGTGAAAAGTCATGACATGATTGTTCAGGTCCTATCCCACTTTGCCGTCGAATTTAGGGATTTCTGATGGTAGCTTGGATGGTATAGCAGGCCATTGGGGAGAGTGATGAATTGGATCATTTAAAATACTTGACAAATCCGGAAGATCCAAAGTGGCCAAAAAGGGTAACTGTCGAGTCACCTACGGGTACTGGTGGCTTTGGGGAGGAAGCCCCGTCGGCAAACCAGTAGGACCATAAGCAGTCGGCATATAATGTGAATACCTAGGAAGATTCAGTGGTGGTTGGAGAGGATAGTAGCTCATGGGAGTGTACCCTGGAATAGGGACATGAGTTTGAGCATTCGAGCCCCAAATAGGATTGAACGTACCGGGATATGGTTGGCCCATACTAGGGGGTATCATAGATGCAGATGGAAACTGTTGTCCCCCAGTCGATTGAGGAGGATGTTGTATCAACTGATTCCAATATTGGGCCAAGGACAGAGGTATGTTACCTATGATTTTGGCCATCATGATGGTGTATTGATGATGGTGTACTCAGGCTCCTCATAAGAACTTTCTCCTGAGAAAAGTGACATTCATCTCTTCCCAAAAAAACTTACTTTTGAAGAGAATTCGCAGGTTGCTAATATACTATGGTGTGAGAATGACCCATTCTCACAGCCTTCCTTAAGCTAGGGTGCGAACTTCTCGCACTGTGCTACATAGCTAGGGTGCAAACTTGCTCTAAAGATGGGAAAAAGATGAATTCTCGATGGTTCTAGAAGGGAATCTTCTAGAAGAATGGGTTGGCATTCGAATGGTTATCCTTGTATTCGATTCCTTGATATTGTGGGATCATTCTTATCCAAAGTAACCATCTCATTCTCTCCTATATATTGATGTAATTCTCATAGAAAAGGTTAAGCAAGATTCATTGGAGAATCGGTGAAAGAATTGTGTGAAGGAATTAGCTTGAACAGGAGCTTGGAGACTCTAGAATGTCTATCAAGAGGATTTGATCTTCTTCATACAAGGATCAAGAAAGTGTGTGTGTGTTGGAGCCAAGAGCCACCGAAATCAAGCTTGCGACATCAAGGAGATCAGGTTGTAATCTTCTACTTTCAATTAATATGATACAATGGCATGTCCTTTTCCCATAAAGTCGTTCTCACTTTATTGTGTAATTCCTTGATCATACACATAAGTTGACAGTTGAATATATTTTGCTATATTCACTTTGGTTGGTTTGTGTTGTCTTGGTCTTGACCTCACGAGAGCACCGGAGCGAAGCAGGAGCAACATAGACCCTGGGAAGCGATACAAAGGTATGTTACTTGTTCCTTCCTACTAGCTAATTCAATAGTCATTACGTAGGGAAAGAGTCATGTCCTATCCTGTTTTTTTCTAGATCTAGGTGGATCTAGGGAGATCTGTTAGTGTCTGCACCTACCGATTAGTCCGATAACATATATACAAAGCCTGTTGTGCTGGATTCCAAGGATGATAAGTTAGAATTTAGATTTAATGCTAAGGGAATGAATGGTATCTTGAATGGACTTTCTAAAGCTAAGTTTGTAAAGGTGATGCATCTTGAAATTGCTAAATCTATGTGGGATAAACTTATTAACAGTTATGAAGGAAATGAGAAGGTAAAAGATGCCAAACTCCAAACATATAGGTTGAAGTTTGAAAAACTAAAGATGAATGAAGATGAAACAGTTAGCAAGTATTTTTTAAGAGATGAAGAACTTCTGAATGCCATGAAGGGTCTTGGTGAGAATATTGAAGAATCATTTTTAGTTCAAAATATTTTAAGATCTCTACTTAATAGATTTAATCCAAAAGTCTCTGCAATAGAAGAACTAAATGATCTTAAAACTCTGTCCATTGATCAAATCCTAGGAACTCTAACTACATATGAAATGAGAATCAACAAATATAAATCCATTACTAGAGAAGAATCTTTTAAAGCAGACAAGAATACTGATTCAGATTTAGATGATATTGAGGCAGAATTTGTGAGATGGTTAAAGAAAGGATCAGGAAAATATCAAGGCAAGATTCCCTTCAAATGTTTTAACTGTGGTAAGATAGGTCATTTTTCATCTAAGTGTCCCCACCAGAAAAAGGACCAGAATTCCGATGATGAAAATAAGTACAAATTTAGGAAATGTAGTAAAAAGAAAAGTTTGTGTGCAAACAATGACAATTCCTCAAAAGACATAGATAGTGATTCATCACGTGAAAACAAAGTGAATGATTTTATGCTTTGGCTATGGGAGATTTTGATGATGAACACACAGGAGGTGAAATGGATGATGAAGAATCTGTGGTGGATATGGAAGGTGAATTAATCAGTGCTTTGGAAGAAATTGAAAGACTCGGATGTAAGAAGAGAAAACAAAAATAGTTGTTGAAGCAGTTTAAAATGAATGGTGAAAAACCCGATGAAAAATTTTCTCTACTAAAAGTGGAGTTAGAAGAGGCAAAGAAAATAGAAGACATACTGAAACAATAGTTGTCAAAGAAGAAAGCGAGGTGTGAAGCCTTAGAAGAAGAGATAGTAAAAACCAGAAAACAAATGGAGAAGTTTAAGGGATTGTATCACCAAAATATGCCAAGTATTAAAGCCTTAGAAGAATTAACTTCCATTCTAAATCAGCAAAGGATTCCAAAGTTGAAAGTTGGCTTGGGCTATGAAGAAGGATCAAGTAGTGATCATCCAAGTAATAAAAAACCCATCAAGTTTGTCAAATCTACAATCATTGACAACAACCACTCTGCAGAAACAAAGAAAGAAAATCATCCACCAAGAAGGAATGAAAGAAAAAGTACCAGAAACGAATCCTTAGATGAAAAAAATAACAGAAACACATTTTCTAATCAAAGAAATCATTAGCATGGAAGAAATCAACTACAACCATTTTTCAGGTACAAAGGTTTTTTCTATGGTTATTGTTTTTTTTGTTCTAACTTTGGTCACAAAGTTGTAAACTGTTCTTTAGGATCTAGATATTTGAAATCAAGATACTCAAGGAATAATTATCTACCACAACAAAGATTGAGACAACCAAGAAACAAATGACCACATACTATAAATCATGTGATGGATGGAGGAAGGGCGTTGGTGAAACGTAACAACAATTATGAGCATAACAATCATTATGATTTGTTATTCAATGAACCAGAATGTTCGATCTGTCATAACTATGGACATAAAGTTGCAGATTGTCGCTTAAGGAATCTTAAGCCAAATTTTAATCCTACTGCTGAACATTTCAAGATTTGGAAGAATAAAGAAGATGACAAGTGTAGACTAGTGTTATCAGCCCAAAGACAATAGAATACCTGGTATATTGACAGTGGATGTTCCAAACATATGACTGGAGACAAAATTAAGTTTCTAACTCTAAGTGAAAGCAAATCAAGGAATGTAACTTTTGGAAATGATGCACCAGGAAAAATAAAAGGTAAAGGAATGGTAAGTTTGAGTAATGGAAAATGGAAAGCTCAAGATGTGTTGTTTGTAGAAGGTCTGAAACATAATCTTCTTAGTGTTAGTCAAGTCTGTGACCGAGGATGTGAAGTCGTTTTTACCTCTAAAGATTGTAGAATAAAATCTGTGAATTCAGGACAACTAGTTGCAAAAGGGATAAGAACAGAAAAAAAAATGTCTATGTGTTAAAAGAAGAAAAAAAAATGCCACTTAAGCAAGTATGATGAATGTTGGCTATGGCATAGGAGACTTGAACACTTAAATTTTGATCATATAATCAAGATAAAAAATAACGGGGTAGTAAAGGATCTTCCAAAGATATCAAAGCCATATGATTATGTTTGTAAACCATGCCAGATAGGAAAGCTTACTCGGACATAGTTCAAATCTAAAAACTTTCCTTCAACAGAAAAACCTCTCCAGTTAGTACATATGGATTTATGTGGACCATCAAGGAAATAAGGTACAGGAAAAGAAAATTATTTTATGTTGATTATTGATGATTATTCTAGACTAAGATGGGGTTCCTTTTTGAAGGAAAAATCTGAAGCATTTAAAAAATTCAAAGTGCTTAAGGCTCTAATTGAGAATCAAACAGGAAAAATATTAAAAGAAGTAAGTTCTGATAGAGGAGGAGAATTTATCTCATGGAACTTCAAAGAGTTCTGTGATAAACATGGAATCAAAAGAGAGTACACAATTCCAAGGACTCCACAGCAAAATGGAGTTATTGAGAGGCAAAATAGATCAGTACAACAAATGGCAAGATCATTGATGAATGAAAGGAACATACCTCATACATATTGGGTGGAAGCAATTCATACAACTGTTCATACCCTTAACAAATCACATCTCAGAACACACAGTGACAAGACTCCTTATGAACTATGGTTTGGAAGACCTGCTTCAATCAAGCATTTTAAAGTCTTTAGGAGTAAATGTTATATTAAGAATAATGATGAAAATATTGGAAAATATGATGACAGGGCTGATGAAGGTATCTTCTTGGGTTATGCTACAAACATTAAAGGGTACATATGTTACAATAAGAGGCTGCATAAACTAGTTGATTGTATAGACATAAAAGTTGATGAAGAAATCCCGGTCAGAATTGTAAGCAGTGTTGAACCAAGCACAAAAGATATAGTTGAAGATGAAGATGAACAGGTCCAAGGATCAGAAAGAGAAGAATCTGAATTAGATGAAGATACAAATACTCAGGTTGACATAAATCAACAGAAAGAAGCAAACTCGCCTCTCATAACTATTAGAAATAATCATCCTGAAAATCAGATAATTGGAGATATAAATAAAGGAGTTCAGACAAGAAGGAAATTTATTAAAGACTCAGAACAATCTCATGTTGCCTTTTTATGTATGACTGAACCTAAATTTTTTTATGAAGCGAGCCAGCATGATGATTGGATTAGAGATATGAATGAAGAGCTTGATCAAATTGAGAAGAACAATACTTGGGAGCTTGTTCCTAGACCTAAAGACATGAGTGTAATAGGTTCCAAGTGGGTGTTCAAAAACAAAATGAATGAAAAAGGACAAGTTGTTAGAAATAAAGCCAGATTGGTCTGTAAAGGGTATGCACAAGTTGAAGGTCATGACTTTGATGAACTTTTGCACCAGTGGCAAGATTAGAAGCCATCAAAATGTTTCTTGTATATTCATGTCATAAGAACTTTAAAGTGTATCAGATGGATGTTAAATCAACATTTCTTAATGGAGATTTAGAGGAAGAAGTATATATGGAGCAACCTAAAGGATTCTCATTGACAGATAACCCTGATTATGTCTGCAAGTTGAAGAAGGATTTATATGGACTGAAACAAGCACCATGAGCTTGGTATTGTAGACTGAACAAATTTTTACAAGACAAAGGATTCAAGAAAGGTATTGTTAATAACAATCTCTACATAAAAACTGAAGGTGATGCTTTCCTAGTTGTTTTGATTTATGTAGATGACATTATTTTTGGCTGTAATAATGATTGTCCTATTCAATGGTTTTCTAACTCTATGCAAACAGAGTTTGAGATGTCCATGATAGGATAATTGTCATATTTTCTTGGCTTACAAGTAAAACAGAGTTCTGCAGGAATTTTTGTCTCTCAAGAAAAATATTTGAAAGAGATGTTGAAGAAATTTCAGATGGAAGATTCTTCTCCTATTAGTACACCTATGGTGGTTGGTTGCAAGCTCAGTAAAGATGACATTTCACTCAATGTTGATCAAAGGACATACCAATCAATGATAGGCAATCTTTTGTACATCACAGCATCCCATCCTGATATAATGCAAGTTGTTGGAATGGTAGGTCGTTATTAGTCAGCTCCTAAACAAAGTCACTTGGTAGCTGTCACAAGGATATTCAAATACTTGAAGGGAACAATGACTTATGGTCTGTGGTATCCCAGAAATAAGAATTTTCAATTAACTGCTTAGTCAGATGTAGATTGGGAAAATTGTGTGGATGAGAGAAAGAGCACCAGTTAAGGTGCCTTTTTCCTGGGTGAATCGTTGGTAGCATGGATTAGTAAGAAGCATGGATCTATTTCCTTATCAACTACAAAAGCATAGTACATTGTTGTTTCTACTTGCTGCACTTAGATTTTGTGGATGATTCAAACTCTTGCAGATTTGAAGGTAAACTATACTGTTCTGATTACAATTCACTGTGATAACACCACTTCCATTAGTGTCTCCAAGAATCCCGTTCTTCACTCCAAGGCTAATCATATCCCAATAAAATACCATTTTCTCAGAGAAAATGTTACAAATAGAGTCGTTCAACTGAATTATATTCCTTCCACAGAACAGATAGCTGATATCTTTACTAAACCGTTAGCAACGACCCCTTTTGGATATCTTCGTCAAAAGTTGGGGGTTATAACTTCTTTCATCTAATCTGTTCACCTGGTTAGGGGGAGTGCTTATTGAATATTTATTGTATTTATAAGATTCTCATAGTTGACAGGGGGAGTATGTATCGTAACAACTCAGGGGGAGTGTGTTTCTGCTTTGACATTGATGTCAAAGGGGGAGAAAGTGTGGTAATTTCAAGGATGCTAAAGTGGTATAGTTGCATGTTTATCAAGGGGTTTCCATCAATGCCAAAGGGGGAGATTGTTGGCATGTTTTCAGATAGAGGCAGAGTATGCGTGTTTTTCATTGATGGCGAAGATCAGCACGATTAGTAGCACAACAATAATGGCATGACAATGGCAAGATCAGCAGTGAAGAGAAATAGTGATCGTTGGATCCCATTAAGAATTCCCGATGAGTATCAGATTTGAATTCATATAGGAGGAGTGCACAGTAGAAGAAAATAGATCTCATGTGTCAGATTTGAGCCCAAATACTGACCATCGTTGGATCCATAAGAAGGAGCATGGTCTTCACATGCAATATGAAGTAGTCCTACAAAATCGTGAAAGCAGGAGGACCGTCCATATTCAAGAAGGACACATGACAAGCGACTAGAATTTCGCTGACCTGCACATTAGATGAGTCAATAGAACATGGTGTTGGAACTTGCAATATGCGAAATCCCAAGAATTGATCTAGACCTTTGGATCGACATATGTTGTGGAACATTGGATGCAGAGGGAACATGGCGACGAATTGACATTTCACCAACTGGAAAGTCAAAGAAAGGAGGTGCTCTATCCTATGAAATTGTGAAATGTGAAACCACAACTTAATCAGAGTCACTTATCAAAGGGATATCGTGGACCGCTGATCAGGAATGACGAAGGCCCATGAAGTTGAGAAATTGCGATAAGATCTTGACTGTTGATCCAAGAGGGACATGTGGTGAGGGATTAACTTTTCACTGACTGGGAAACCAAAGGAAGGAAATGCTATAACCTTGCAACTCACGATAAGGTCTGGCCCATGGTCATAGACTAGGTCACATCATCGAAGGATTAAGGGAGGAGCTAATTTCTAAGTTCCATTTCGGGGATCGTAACTTGGATTGTTGAGACCCTTCATCACAAGAATTGTGATATTCAAGATCATGAAAATATCTAGACCATCGAGTCATCAAGATTGTGGACCGTTGATCTGACTCCATTTCGGAGTTTTGGATACCGAGATTTGGAGGTGTCAAGGACACTCATGGAAAGAATGCTGAAATGAGAAATCGTGAAGCACCTTTTGGCGCATCTTGTGGTCACTTTCGGTGGTCACGTGAGAGGGAAGAGCTAGCGGAGCTAAGCTCCATTTTGGGGATCACAAATTGGAGTGTCGAGACCCTTCGACACAGGATTTCCAAAATGCGAAATGAGAAACACATCTTGATTAGGCCCATGGTCACAGCCAGTGGGCATATGGGATAAATGCAAGACCTTGTGGATTTAATCCAACGGTGCTGGTTATTTGAGCATCTGATCGAAGGGCTACTGTTGATCTTTACAATTAACTGTTCAGTTATGATTCAGTTAATAGAACCGAATCATGGTTCTTGGAGGGTTGGCGATTGAGTGGCTGAAGTGTTGTTGGGCTAGGTATTCGAGGTGTAACTGAAGTTGTGTGAAGTGCATAAAAGAAATATGGAGTGACTGTGAATGGTTGGTTTTTCTGAATGAAAAATGAGTTGAACTGTAAGAAAGGGAAAATTACAGTATTCGTAGTGTGAGATCGATAGTATGCACAGTGTGAGATAAAACTCATAGATGATTAACAGATGATAAATAGATAGAAGCAAGAGAAAAATTGCAGAACAACTTGAAGAAGAGAAGAATTGTAGAACAGATAGAAGCATAGAAGAATTATAGGACAAAAGAGAAGTGGTAAGAATTGAAACACTTGCGTTGTTGGTTATTCAATCATTTTATTTTTAATCAGGGAGGTAGGGTGGTTCTAGGGAGGACTATGGTCCTCTGATACTCGATTTGGTGCTTGAATATTGGGAGTTGTAGCTTCCATCTAGTTGTGGCTAGAAAACTGGGTGAGAGGGTGGTTCTTGGGAAAACACAGAGTTTTCTGTATGCAAGTTGGTGCTTGTAAGGTCTCTACCCCAGAGCCTTATAAAACGCAAGTTAAAATAGAGGATAGATAAATGTTATCCTATACAAATTAATCATCAGCATATAACCATTTAATATTCAACATAAATTAAATTTTTTAACAGCATGAAAATAAATTACATAACTACCACATAACACAACATATTCAACAACTTAATGATAACCACCGAAAATCCTGAAAATACATACCTCTGTCAGGGATGATTTTAGGGGCTAAATTTTGCTCATGGGCTAATTTTCCATGTTTTTTC
>ML780240.1:501361-529590 GCA_009831015.1 Picea engelmannii
TCCTTGCTCCTGCTCTGCCCAAACTCTACCCAAACTGAATCTTCCTCCTTGCTAGCTAGGAATAGAGCCTATCTAGCTCCCTAGCTCCAAGATTCTTTGAGGATTCCTAGCCCCCAAGCCCAAAACCCCCAGCAACTGATGCACCCCTGTAACAGACCACCCAAACTCCAAACCAGAAAAATACCCCCAAATAGAAAATACATTCCCTTCTCTCAAAATGCTCCCTTGCCCCCAAAATTCCAAAAGTCCTCCTCATGAATACCTCTTCCCCCTCATATCCTCCCTCCATTCACCACCTCCTACCTTCCTTTAATGCCACCCACCTTATCCCTCCATTCAATACCTTATCCCTCCATTCAATACCCTATCCATCCACTCAATGCCTTATCCTTCATACGTTAAGTTTACTAATAAATAAATAAATAAATTATTAAGCTTTTAATTCATTACCCAAACCTTAAATGAGTTAATTAATTAACTAATTAATTAATCAACATATATAAACAATAATTAATTAATTAATATTATTAATAAATAATCATTATTTAACTAAAATACATTAGGATAGTTAATTATTTAATTAATTATACTTGATAAACCTTAAGCAATCATTTAACTAGGGTTGTTACAGTGCTTGTATAAGTGGAAGTAGGTGCTTCCATTCAGTCAGTGTTGGAACACTCAGGGAGTTGGTGCTTCCTTCTAGTCGGTGCTAGAGAAACCAGAGAGTTGGTGCTCTCAACAAGTTGGATCTTGTAAGATAGAGGTTGCAACCTCACTTTGAGTTGGTGCTCAAACATAAATGATGTATAGAACTTAAAAGACTACCTACCATTTCAAAGAAGAAGAGGTTTTCTCCCTTTATGGGTTTCATTGCGAAAATCTGTCTCTGTGTATATCTTATGTGTGATTGATGCTCATTATTTATGTTGTTCATATGATGTCTAATATTGATGGTCACTTGATGAAAGATTAAAAATGGTTTAATAGACTTAAAATTGTTTAAGAACAATAAAAACTGATTCACCCCCCCTCTCAGTTGTCTTAGTAATTTCAACATGGTTGTATTTATTGCGCAGTAGAGGAACCAAAATCGCATAAGCCTTCTCCCTTTGTGTTTATTTAAGAGTTGGGTTTTCCATTATTTCCGGCTAGTCAGTACATGAAAGGGTAGTGTGCAGAGTAAAACCTTCTTCGTGCATAGAAGAAATCGTTACAATGAGAATTTACCTTGGGCCTCGACAAAGGAGTAAAGAAATAGTTACGCGATAGTACCTTGCCATGTGAAGCTATGGAGGTGGCAAGGTTATGTTGGATGTGGTGGTCGAGTGACATTTCTAGGAAGGTACATATCAAGTCGCCATTTAGTGGTTTAGTCAAGGTTGTAAATGTCGAACTGACATCCCTTTTAATCAATCTTCATACAAATTTATTTCTGAGTTGTAATGTGAGTCAGTTAGGGTTACGAATCTGTGTAATGGTCACGCCCGTCACTTTTAGTTAAAGGTTTACCCCATATGCTTCTGAACTTGTTAAACAAATCAGGACTAATGATAGGTATCGTTGGGAGGTTGCGAACGATATGTCAACTGGGTAGTTCCTGTATGCTAATGATAACAACAGATAACTATATCACTAGTCATGTCATGATAATAGCATGTGTATTAACACTTATGCATTACAATGAATAGGTTTGTCGCTATGTGTGTTAAATAGTGTAGTTATCCCATAGATACATTTTTTGACATGTATGTTAAACAAAGTATTTATGCTATGGATTGATTTATGCATAGAATCCTTGTATTATGAAGTGTTTTATATTAGCATAGATATGTTGGTATCGATAGCGTAGGGTTATGATAGTTTATGTAATAAACTATTTATATATATACCTTTGGACATGGATTATGCCAAACTATGATATTCATATGATAACTTATTTAGTAAAATAGGTGAATGCTTGTCATAATGGGTAAACATTAAGGGTCATGGGTAGACTATGAGATAGTCTATAATCCTTAGTTATTTCACAATGTGATTGTTGTATAGCATAATTTAACTTAGAGAGAAAGATATTCTACTGGCTATGTTCGTCCTAGTTACAATTGTATTAAGTAAAAAGGATAAGCATAAGTTTTCAAATCTAGTAATGACAAAACTACTCTGCATATAATAAAGCTAAGTTTGAAACAAATATTGAAGATTAAAGGATATTTAATGTCGCTAACAATTTTTTTTTAATTGGTAAATTTGGGGTACATTACATATGGTATCATAGCTGAAGGTTACAACAATTGGACCTCAAGGAAAGGCCAAATTATTTTGGTTTACTTTATTTCTATTAAAGGAAAAGACTAAAAAATATGTTTACTGTTACAAACAATACTTTTTTTTGTTTTGTTGTGATAATGGAAACACATAATGCAGAGGATATCGGACTTGAAGAGAATCCCAATCAAAGACCTCCTAAAGAACCTGCACAAAATAGCGAAGGAAGTTCATCCACCCAGGTTCTGGAAACAATGAGGAACCTTATCATGGAACTACAAGTGTTCAAGGTAAATAATGAAAATATGAAAAGGGAATAGGAAGACCAACAAGAAATAAATTAAATGTTGTTGCGCAACACAGTAACAAAAGATATCCCAAAAGAAAACAATAGGGAGGATTAAGTCAACCAAAAGAGCCTCAAACAATTATGTTCATGAAACAAAAAATGAGAACAAATCTTCCAAAAGCACACAAGTGGAAGGCAATAAAACAACCACAGGAAGAAAAAGAAAATTGGTGGATCACCTGCAAGGTGAATTCAAGAAGATCAAACCGTCCACCTTTGACAGAGAATCAAGGATGTGTGAAGAGGTTGAAGGATAGTTACTGTATATAAAGAAATACTTCCATATTTATAATTATTCTAGTAACATGAAATTCAGAATGGATATTATAACCTGAAAGGAAAAGCGAGTATCTGGTGGCAAGACCTGAAATTGGCCAAGGGATTAAAAGAGAAACAGATGGAATGGTCAGATTTCAAGAAATACTTCAAGAAGCAGTATTTATCAGAAATATATTATGAAATAAAGACTAAGGAATTTTATGAGCTAAGACTCAAACAAATTGCCATGGATGATCTGATAAATAAATTTCTTGAATTATTGAGATTTGTGCCACACATCAAGGAAGACAAAGTAAAAATACAATGATTCTTAAGTTGTCTGCCATAGTCATACAATGACAAAACTGAATTCGACAATACCAAAACTTTAAGAGAAGTGTTTATAAATGCTTGGATGTGCTATGATTAGTATAGACAGAGGTCTAAAATTCCTATGGCATTGAAGGATAAGAAACACGACATAATGAATCAGTGGAAGAAAGGAGTCCAAGCAGCCCCTTTCCAAAATATGGAAAAGAACTTCCAAAAGAAATATTTTCATTCAAATAACCAGAATGCTCAAGGAGGAGGTAGACCAGTTAATATAGGAGTCAAGAAAGTTGGGGACATCCCCAGGGAACCATTAAAGTTTGGAGAACCTCACTTGAGGAGGAACTGTCCACGTTTAACATCTGCAGTGACAACTACAGTCCATAATATGCAATAAGCCTCTATAGTAGGAGATATGGGAAGAAGCATGTACATAATTAATGCATCAGTAGATGGCAGACAAGATGATCATCAATCCATTATTGTAGAGGTTGAAGGTAAAATTCATGATAATCACATTTCTATTTTAATCGACCCAGGAGCTAGTCTGATTTATGTTACTCCTGGTTTAGTTGATTCAAATAGGCTCATGAAAGTAAAGCATTATAAGTCTTATTTAGTACAGTTAGCAACAGGGACTAAGAGAAAAGTAACAAATTTCATTTTTGAATGTGAACTCAGTTTAGATGGCCAAAGTACAAAGTTAAATATGAATGTTTTACCTTTGGGATCATATGATATAATCATTGGAATGGACTGGTTAGAGAAACATAAAGTAATTTTGAGCTATTACGAAAATTCACTTACTTACAGAGACGAAAACAACAAAGTTAGGACAATATAAGGGATCAGAAAACCAGTTTCAGTTAGGCAGATTTCAGCCATGTAGTTTAAGAAATGTATGAATAAGGGTTTCCAAATTTATGTTTTCCAAGTAACGAATCTGTTAGAAAAGGAAAATAAACCCAACTTAGAAGACTTTGCAGTCCTACGTGAGTTTAGAGATGTTTTTGTGGACGAAAAATCAGAATTTCCTCCAAGGAGAGAGATAAATTTCTCTATCGATCTACTACCTAGATATGCCCCGATATCTAAGGCACCTTATAGAATGAGTTTACCCGAATTAACATAGATTAAAATTCAGTTGCAAGAACTGTTAGATAAAGAGTATATCGGACCAAGTGTCTTGCCTTGGGGAGCACCGATTCTTTTCGTTAAAAATAAATATGGAACTTGAAAGTTATGTATTGATTATCGACAATTAAATAATATGACGATTAAAAATAAGTATCCTCTACCCAGAATTAAGCACCTGTTTGACCAAGTGGGAGGAGAAAAGATTTTCTCTAAGTTAGATTTAAGGTCTGGTTATCACAAAGTGAGAATAAAGGATGAAGATATAAATAAAACATCTTTTAGAATGATATACAAACACTATGAGTTTGTCGTAATTCCATTTGGTCTTACTAATGCACCAACAACCTTTATGTGCTTGATGAATAGTATATTCAGTCAATATTTGGATAAATTTGTATTGGTATTTATCAATGAAATTTTAGTTTATTCAAAAAAGGAAGAAGAACATGAAGAACATTTGAAAATAGTATTGGATACCTTAAGGAAACACATGTTGTATGCAAAATTTGACAAATGTGACTTCTACCAAAAAAGAATACAGTACCTAGGACACGCGATATCCGAAGAAGGTATTGCAGTTGACTTAGAGAAGATAAGAGCCATTATGGAATGACCTATCCCTAATAATGTCACTGACATCATATCATTTATGGGAATTACCGGTTACTATCACACATTTATCGAAGGATTCTCTAAGATTGTGTATCCAATTACATCTCTGTAGAAAAAGTGAATAAGGTTTACCTGGTCGCAAAAATGTCAGGACAACTTTAATAAGATAAAAAAACAGTTAACTCCAACACCTATTTTAAGGGTAGTAGACCCTGACAAAGACTTTACAGTTTGTGTGGATGCAAGCAAAGAAGGCTTGGGAGGTATCCTAACTCAAGAGGGACACATTATCTATTAGGAATCATGTAAACTAAAAGAACATGAAAAAAAATATGTCACACATGAATTGTAATTAGTAGTTGTAATTCATGCGCTAAAAATGTGGCAACATTATTTAATGGGGAGGAAATTTTTGTTTCTAACCAACAACAGTGGTGTGAAATTCTTATTCAGTCAACCAAATATTAACGCAAGGCAAGAAAGGTGGCTAGCCTTCTTGAGTGATTTTGATTTCGAGGTAAGACACATCAAAGGAAAAGAAAACAAAGTTGCATATTCCCTAAGTTGAAGGACTAATGGACTTTTTGAGATAAGTATTAGCAAAGAAGAAAACGACATTGAACAAAGAAAAGAATCTGCAAGTTGTAATGACAAAAAATACATCAAAACAATAGTAGATTTACAAGGAAATGCAGAAAAATTGGACAAAACAGATCCGAGTTTAGTTAAAAATGGATTGCTAAGGTTCAAAAATAGGTTGTACATACCTAATTCTGCTGATTTAAAGTTAACAATTCAGGATGAATTGCACAAAAATCCATATTTTGGTCATTGAGGGTACCATAAAATGGTAACAACTTTAAGAAAAAAATATTATTGTCCTAACATGAAAAGTGAAACAACCGAATACTTATCTAAATTCCTAGATTGTCAATAGGCAAAGGTTGAACATCAACATCCAGTCGGACTGCTACAACCTCTACCTATCTCGCTGGACTTCATCACAGGTTTTCCTAAAACTCAAAAGAAAACTGACTCGATTATGGTAGTGATTGATAAAGTTAGAAAGTCTGCACATTTATACCTGTGAAATCTACTTATAAAGAAATTAATTTTTCTGAAATATTTATGAGGGAAATATTTAGATTGCATGGAATTCCAAAAATGGTGATTTTGGATAGAGATGTCAAATTTATGTCAATGTTTTGGAAGGAATTGTTTGCAGGGTTCGATACAAACCTGAATTTCATCACAAGATGCCTTCCACAAACAAATGGGAGAACCGAATGAACAAATCAGATTGTGGAAGACATGTTACAAATCTATGTAAGAACGAAACCAACTAAGTGGGAGGAATACCTACACTTAGTGGAATTTATGTACAATAATGGCTATCAGACGTCAGCTAAGATGAGTCCCTTCGAAGCATTGTATGGAAGAAAATGTACAACTCTGATTAGCTGGGATAATCTAGTTGACGAACTTATGATGGGACTGGAAATTCCCCAAGAAATGGAGAAAATTGTAAGAAAGGTACAACATATATTAAAAGAGGCACAAGACAAACAAAAAAGATACACAGATTTAAAAAGGAGACACTAGGAATTTCAAGTTGGGGACCATGTATACTTAAAAGTCAAAGAAATAAGAAGCTCCCTAAAGCTAGGAAATTGTTCAAAGTTGGCACCTAGGTTTTGTGGCCCCTTCGATATATCAACTGGAATTGGACCCGTGGCATATCAACTTGCACTTCCTACACATTTAAAAGTTCATAATGGTTTTCATGTTTCTTTGTTGAAAAAGAATATTCATGATTCTACTCACATCATTGATTGGAACATGGTGCAGGTGGAGCTAGAAGGCGAGTTCAAAGAGGAACCTCTACACATTCTGGATAGGAAAGAAACAATACTACAGAACATAACCAACTCCTAGGTAAAAGTGCAATGGAGGCACTGTAGTCCTGTTTAGGGCACTTGGGAATTGGAGGAAGATTTACAAAAATCTTATCCAACCCTATTCCAAGAGAGGAATGAATACTTAGGACAGTGTTTTACTTAAGGGGGAGAGGATGTAATATCCCAAAAAATAATTAATTATTAAATTCTAAGTGTACTTGAGAATAAATTTCCGTTTTTGGCAATTTCAGATTTGGAAATTATTTTCCATTTATGGAAAATCTAAATTTGGAATTTGATTATTGTAATAAATTATTTATGATTGTTGGGAAAATATTTGATTTGCCCAATTTTTTTATAAATTAAATCCTGGAAGACAAATGGAATAGCCAGGTTAAAAACAACTGACCATGACTCCATGAGTGGGGAACAAATTTCAGTTGCCTCAGGGATGATTTTTACAAGTGTTAAATGAGGGATTTGACCCCTAGAAGCCCCTAAAAATCAAGGATTTGTAAAGATGAAAAAATTCCCAAGGAGGGAAGGAAAAACCTTGGCACAAGATGCATATATATACAACATATGGAGGAAGAAGGACGTTGCTTAGTATGTTGGAGAAAGGAAACTACTTGCTATTATGAACACTGTTGGTGTGAGGCAATGGAATTTATGATCCGTGGAAGGTGACTTTAGCAAAGGAGGATAATTTCAAATTCTCCCTTATAGACTCATGGTCAGGCTAGGGGGTGAACAGAGCAAGTAAAATTGGTTTTTCTGTTCTATGGTTGGGTGGAACTTGGTTGTTCCATTTCTGTCCCAACATCATATTCAAATATGTACCTTCACTTGTGTTCTTGTTAAATATTTTGTTGATTATTAGATTTCAGTAATGAGATGGTTTGTGTGATGTTTTCTTATGCAATTTATATGTTCTCACTTAGAAAAAATAGTAGAACTATTGTAGGTTCTAATTGCTAATGAAATAGGGTTGTACATGTATAGATAGTGGTGTATATATATACATAGCTAATTGTGTGTGTGTGTGTGTGTATATATATATATATATAGGACTGGTACTATGTTCATATTAACCATTGAATGGGATATAGATTTATATGCAGAGCTACTATTTCAGATTTTGTACAAATACCATTAAAAATAGTTGGAACAAATAACAATAATCTTCTATAAAAATTACACATTCCTTATTTTTATAAATGCAAATCAACATTGATTAAATAGTCTACAAATGTATGCTACAATAGATGTACATTAACTGAATCTTGTTAAAAATGGTTTCAACAACCTATATATTCATTTGAAAGTAATTTACAAACAACCTGTATATTCATTTGAAGGTAAATTACAAACATCCTTTGTGTCCATGAAACCATGGTTTAAATTTATTAAAGTGGACTACACTAGGGAAAGGACCCCATTTCCATTGGTAGACAGAATCTAAGAAGTTTTGTTTAAATTCCAAGATCATAACTCGAATACCTTTTTGAGCAAGAAAGCTTTCCTTGATCTATTTCCCTTGAACTTTATAAACCTGCAGAGATAAATGGGTAGGGATTAGTAAAGCATACTATCTTTTTAAAATGAAATTACTTATAATAAATGAGATGAAATAATACTCATCTGGAGCTCGGTGAAGGACCAAGTCGCCACTGGAATTGGTGTGATGATCCACCCACAACCAAAGGGGAGGAGTGGATCCATAATCCAATTGATGGGTACCCTCGAAAAAATGAATCAAGGCCCCATAATTAATTAAAGTAATCTGAGTATAATGCTTTTACATGTACATAATACAAGCTATAATTTTTATAGCGATAAAATAAAGATACAAGTTATGAATCATACATTGATAAGGAAAGTATACATATTATGAGTGTCACATTAACAAAGAAAATTACACACAGAACGGATGTGAATCCCCATAAGAGGTGAAAACAATGCCTTTATATATACATATATACAGAGCCTAAGTCACGACTTGCTTGATACTGTGTAAAATAATAAAAATGTAAAAAAACTACATTCACAGAGAATGGAATTATGAGTTATAATGTCACAGCGTAATCATGATTTTTATTCCACAGAGGTGACCAATTGAAAAAAAAATACATGTACAGAATACGATTAATGACTAATCTTCTACCTTGTATATTCTGGAATTAATTGACAAATTGAGATAATATAAACACAGAGAAATATACAAAGTAGAGGATCGATGGTGACCGATAGAGGGTCACTATAGTATTTAGAAAAATTCAAATTCTCGAACAGAGGGTCGATATTGTGGGGTATGCACATGACTATGCTTTACAAAACACATAAGTCAATCTTACAATAGAGAGTTAAAAATTACCAATGCGACCATCATTGAACAATTATCAAGGGCAATTTACAAAATAGAAGGTTAATGCTTACCCTGTAGATAATGATGTAGAAAACCCAGATGGTAAACCTTTAATTTATTCACAAGGTGCGAGTTAGGAAGAACACACAGAAGAGATTTTTGGATACACTTAAATGCATAGGGTAATTACGATTGTTTTTACCAAGGGGTATCAAAACTACCAACTCACATCCATGATATCCTTAAAGGATTTTTGTAGTGTTCTTATACATTTGTTCACGTAGGGAAGGAGCATGTGCCACGAAGGGGTAACGTAAAACCACTGAGACGAAAATATTATACATGTTAAAACTATATGCTTATGCTCACAATTACCCTTTACACCTTTGAATGCTAACAAATAAACTCTAGAACAGATTTATGAATTACAGAGGTAGGGTATCTCTTACAGGGTGAGGATTTATGGGATGACTCCACAAGAACAAAAAAACAATCGATAGGAATGAATAGTGGGCTTAGTATTTCTATAACCATGCATATGGGAGGAGGCAAAATAATATAACAGATAACCAGAAAATGCATATAACCACAAGAGCACCATAAGCCACAAATTTTAGCATAGAATCAGTCGACCAAAAGAATTCTAAACCCTATCTCGAGAACTGTAAAACCTAGAAGAGCCAACCGAGAGGAAAACGTTACAGAAGTGGTAGTATAATACAATACCAAACATATTGTTATGCCTAAATTATAGAGTGCAAGGGTTACCTTTCTTGTGGAGTAGAGGAACCAAAATCGCGTAAGCCTTCTCCCTTCATGTTTATTTCAGAGTTGGGTTTTCCATTTTCACTGGCTAGGAAGACCTGGGAAGGGAAGCATGTAGAGAAAACCCTTCATCATGCATAGAAAAAAAATATTGCAATGAGAATTTACCTTGGGCCTCTACAGAGGAGTAAAGTGATAGTCATGAGACATTACCTTGCCATGTGAAGCTATGGATGTGGCGGGGTTACGTTGGACGCGATGGATGAGTGAAATTTCTAGGGAGGTACAAATCAAGTTCCCATTTAATGGTTTAACTAGGGTTTTAAATGTCGATCTGACATCCCCTTTAATCAATCTTCATACAAATTTATTTTTGATTTGTAATTCCAATCAATTAGGGTTACAATTGTGTGTAATGGTCACTCTCGTCACTTTTGGTTAAGGGTTTACCTCGTATGGTTCTGAACTTGTTAAACAACTCAGGACTAATGACAAGTATAGTTGGGAGGTTGCTAACGATATGTCAACCATGTGGTGCCTGTATGCTAACGATAACAACAAATAACTATATCGCTATTCATGTCACGATAATATCGTATGTATTAAACACTTATTGTGACATGTATGTTAAACAAATTATTTATGTTATGGATCGATTTATGCATAGAATCCATGTATTATGTAGTGTTGTATATTAGCATAAATATGTTGGTATTGATAGAGTAGGGTTATGATGGTTTATGTAATAAACTATTCATATCTATACCTTTGGACATTGATGATGTCAAACTATGAGATTCATATGATAGTACATAGTAAAATTGTAACATCCCCAACCACCAACAGGCTGGGAAATGCCACTACTCGGACACTTCACTTGTGTCTGATAACAATTAGTAACGTCCCTAGTCATCAACCCCTGTTGGGTAACGCTATTGAAGTAAACTTAAATTTTCCTTTACTGCTTTCATACCATTTTGTCACAGCCCCGAGAACCCAGGCTGGGCCATGCTACTCATAGAAACAACAATTATCATATGCATATAAATATAAACATAAACATACAACATATTTTTTTCATACACAGATTAATGTGGAAATGACAATAAAAACAAACATGCAGTACTCACAAGCAAAACCCATAATATAACAACATATACATGGAATACTCATCAACCTAGCATGTACAAATACACAACATGTAAATGAAAATAGGAATGGGTACTTATATTTCAATTAAAGTACCCCAACTGCATCCATACCTTCCAGGAAACTCCCAACCATAGACCACATTTCTCATCACGCTCAATAGTGGGTCACCCCCGAGCTGGGACTAAAATCCATTGGGAAAGGGAATTCTAGGCTTGGAAAGGACAACAAGGAAGTTTCACAAAACAATAAGAAGGATATTTTATCGCAGGATCCACTTATGCCCACAACCCACAAACCCACATTCCCCACAAACTTGCTCCACCCCAAGAGGGTAAACCTTCACTAATACAAGTACATCGACTACTACACCTCCCTTATGTTGGGCTTCAACAACAGGCTGGACCAAAAGTCTCTGAGTACAATAGCTACTATAAGACTACCTCCAGGAGAAATCACTTCCCAACAAACTCTCTCACCTGGGAGAGTTGCTCACAGGCTTGAAAACCTGCTCATTCATTTCAACTCTTATGTCAAACAGACAAAGGTGATGTCAACAATATAATTCGGGTAACACACAGGTGAAGTCAACCACATAAAATGGATATGGACATAGAATATGAAAACAAACCAAGCTTATCCAAAACTTCGTTGGCAGCAACCGCCAACCGCTACGACACAACACGACTCAGGAAAAATACAAGTTCATCAGGCTTCACAGGAAATACACAAGACAACTTTAGTGTCTATAGGTTACATTGGGTCATGCCTCAGTGGGGAGTATGGCTCTCTTTCAGGGTGGCTAACCTCGCGAGAGTGTCGACGTAATGGTGAATTATCGTTTGTCATGAGAATCGTGAGACTCGTGAATGAGATGATCTGACAACTAGATGAATTTACCACTTAAAACTACATGCGCCTAGGTTGGCACATGTCTCCCTGAAGTTGCATGAGCTTCACTTAATAGTCATCCCCCTTTCCCTTAGGAACTTAGGACAACACAATTTATGTCAAAACTTAGCCTTTAGGAAATAATAATATAATATTATTCCTTTAGAGGTAAGGCCTCTTTTTTAGCCCCTATTCCTAGACACTTAACCCCTTGCCCACATAGTGGAGCTTACTCCCCAATAAATCTTTCTTTGTGGAAGGTCTACACGCAACGATGTATAAGTTTTATTAATGATTTTCATAATTACATATACAAAATAGGCTCACGGCCTTAGCATCATGGGATCTCTACCCTAATCATCACATAAGCCTCCTAGCTTATTATAACTTGGCTCACTAGGCTAACAAACATGTTTACAATTCATAATTACAACTGGGGCTCTACCGGGGGATATTACAATCCCCTCCCCTTATTTTTTCATTGTCCTCAGTGGAACTTGTTTATACATATATAATTCAAAATTTCTTCAAAAAGATCCAAGCTTTAGCTATTGAAAGAATATTATCCACCTAGTGCTCTACTTTCAAGCACAAATTCTAGTGTTCATACTGCAGCTAAAACTCAATTTCTCTATTCCATAGAGTTTCTTCAAGAAACGATTCAACTCATTGTTCCTTGTTACATGCTTCAATTAAACCTCATTAAAAGCACCGACTAGTTGTAGATCCACGATGTTCCACCCAGCCTTAGATATCACTATTGATAAACTCTTAGTAGGGCTATGATTCCACATACGTAAACACTTTGCTCGTACACCTATTCATTCAAAAGCAACATTAGAAAATACATGCAATATATATATATATATATATATATATATAGACAATTCTAATAACATTATAACCTGTATATGAGATACATAACATACAATGAATAGAGAATTTATACTTATATTTTGATTGAGAAGACTTCCATATCAACATGGTCTAGGCCAAGGTACCAAACCCCAACAACACTCCAACCAGCAGTCTCTCTTCCCCACATGCATGTCCCACCCCAAGAGTGCACACCTTCACTGTCACACAGTCCATCAGTTGTTATACCTCCCTTTCCTTGGGCTTCAACAATAGGCTGGACTGGAAGTCTCAAAGCACTGTGGCTCCAGGAGTTCCATCTACCCTCAGAGATTTCCAATCAGCATCTTCCCTGAGCTATTCTTTGTAGTCAACATTATAACTTTAATCAACATCATATCATCTGCATCACCCACATGAATTTATCATGAGAGAACATAAAATAATTCATTTAGGAACTCAAAATTAGTTCAAAAGGGAATTCAACGTTTCCCCCAAAACATGAAATTCTATTGTATAATTCTTCTTGGTTGTTGCCATATTATGAATGAATCCTTCCTTGTGGTTTTCCACAAGAACCAACTGCATACCATTTTTCTTGCTATCCTTCATCTTGCATACATCCAACAAATTGTTAGTATTTGATGTACATCATAATTCAATTGCAATATGTACAAAATCTTATGCAGTGATCTTAGAATTTTTTGCACCTATCAATTCAATCACAATTACCCAACAATTTAATAAAATAGAATGACTCTTCATTCTATGCATATGCATGTTCACAGTAATATTTGTAAGTTCATTACTTCTTTTTCTGAACAAGAAAATTTGTTGTACTCAATGATCATGTGACTACTTGACTTGAAACTTTCTTTTTGCAATGTCTAACACCTCCCTAAAATGTCCTCAACTTCATGAGTTAACAACATTTCAGTTGTTAGTAACAATTATTTCCGTGCAATAATATATTTGCATGTAGTTAAAAAACACATTCAACCATTGCATTTAGTATACAATTCTATCATTTACTATGCATGAGTGAATTTCTCAATGAATACTTATTCAGTGCACCTTGCATTGAATTACTTAATGCTCTTTATCTCAGTCATGTATCTCACCATCCATACATTGGGATTCTAGCCAATGTGTTGACACATTCTCCACACACTTCCTATTGTCTTCCCAATTAATTGGATGCCTTCCTTTTCAACCTGAACACTACACCAAGAACATACTTTTGTGGTATTCATTAGTGTTATGAAAAAGGTTGCATTCCAAGTTTTATTTAAAGGTAGGAAGATTTTAGTACCTGTGTGGCTCATAACCTTTCGATATCCATACCTTGACATATCTAACCATGTCCTGGTCTCATACATGACTATCTTATTAGCATTCATTCCTATAACAAGTTCGTATCTTTTAATTATTTGGTTATTACCCCATAACAAGATTAACATGACATTCTACTATGTCGGTGTCTGCATTCAGAAGCTAAAAATCTTTGAATTAATATAGGCCTCCAACCTTTACCACATCCAATGGTATGCATTCAAATAATGTAATCATTTGATTTTATAAAATAAATCTGGTGGAGAAATTTGATGTAGACCCCCAACCCTCGGGTCAAGGTCCGCTCAGGATCGTTCTTAAACTGCCCTTTGAGTCTCTATTGAATCTTTGATTCCTCTTTGTGAAATCCCACACACATATGATGGTGCTTCTCCAAAGGTCGTTATGAATTGAGCCACGTGATCAAACTCTATGCATCAATTCAAATCCCTTGACCAAACAATGTGGTCGTGCCTTTCACAATTTTTGGAACTTTGGATCTCGCAACTTGTGACTTATCCTCTCGAGTGTCTCGACCATCCAACTACCGAAACCTGAAATTTTGATTTGCCAAAATGGTTGACAACATCCTCCTCCATGCTTATATCATGCTTCGCGATTTTGGGTATCTCAAGACAAAAGTCTCAACCTACTATAATCCAAAATGCTGAAATGCTGAAGTCCAACTCGTTATCAACACTGGCCCCACAACGGAACTTTTCGCCCCTTCGGGACTTCACACATCGCAATTTCGCGAATCTTGTTGCAAGGCTTTTGGTTCTCCACTTTACGAAACCCTGAAAAGGTCAATGAAGGTTTGACCTCTATGTCGACAAGTATGCCACCTGTCCACTCTCCACTGTCTTCTATCCTTGACACGGTTTATTCTGTTCCTTCAAACCTCCAAACTCCAAAGTGTGAGTTCACGAGCGATCCAATGACCCTCGTCATCTTGGATCCTACGAATCTATTTCTCCTGAACTTAAACTTATAAAAACACTCACCATAACTCTCCTTTCTCTTCTGCAAATCTGATGGCTCTCGGGACTTTGCAAATTCTCCACGGAGAATTATGACCATTCGTTTCTTTCTTGACAACTCCTACGAAATAAACAAGATGTTCCTTCACTGAAACTTGACTTCCTACAAAGAGACTTTACTTCACCTCCCCTTGAAGTATTTAGAAGTTGATAATCCTCCTGAGCTTTCTCCACAACCACGAGTCTTCAAAAAGACTCCTACACACACTCCTTGCAGAAACCCTTCATGTATTTCCAAGTATTTGAATTCTTCAATTCTGCTCACTCCTTTGCGATAACAATCCTTCAATTCTTCCCATGGTTGATAAGTTCTAACTTTCAACCAGCCTGTGCACACCTTGCATGACTTCTGTTCCTGACTTTCACTTTAGTTGAAAATGAGAACAATGGTATCCCTCCTGAGCTTTCAGAGGTGAAATATGGACCCGTCAATGCACTCCTTGCGGACGCTTCACTACACTCCTTGCAGGAACTTTCACTAAAGAAGAGAAAAAATTGAAACTCATTTCCTTACTCTCTCAGACTTCAACCACTTAACATGAAATCATACATACATAGCATAAAAGAAAACGTGCAACATAAAAAGTAAAACAACCATAAGCATAACATTCAACATGTATACACAGAAAGTATTAGAACACCATGAGTCTGAATCAAGGCTTCATATATATTGATTTCAGAACTTTTGTACATGGTTTCTTCTACACATCTCTCTGCTTCTTCTTTTCTCTATGCTCTATTGATCTTCTTGATAATGTTACAGTGATACAAGATGAGGGTGTCTATAGTCATTTTCCCTCCATCTCCTAAAACTGTCTAATCTAGAATTTAAATCTGCCTACTTACATTAACTATGCATAAATGCCTCTAAAACCTTATAGATGAGAGCGGATTGCTCAAGATCTATTTTACAATATGGAAGTACGCACTCTCGTAACTATTACATTAATATCTGCACATCCAAACTTTCAAAACAATTCAAACATTTTCAACATGTGCCAAAAATGTGGTGCGCGTTTGTCCCATGCTCGCTTGTTGTTGACGATGCTCCTACATCATACTCCCTTGCTTGAAAATTTTCATGGACTCCTGTTCATGAGCTCTTTCATGGTCTGTCCATGTTTCTAAATTTCTCCTTCATTCTCGTAGCTGGCATCTTCAACTGGATGTCCCTTCCATTTGATCAAGTATTCAAAATACTCTTTTCTCCTGGTCCTCTTGCTGACTCTCTTGTTCAATATACTCTCTATCTTGGGTCTTTCAGCTACAAGAATTTGTTTAGCCCACTGAACCTCTATTTGTTCACTGTCTTCTTCAGATCTATAAGGTTACAAATATGAGATGTTGAATATCAGAGAAATTCCGATCCCATCAGGTAATTCAATCTCATATGCATTTGCCCCAAATTTCCTGACGATCTTGCATGGTCCAATCTTTTTCATTTTTAGTTTGTTATATGTTCCTCTTGGGAACCTTTCTTTTCTCAGATGTGCAAGAATCAAATCACCAACTTCAAATTGAATTTCTCTCCTATGTTGATCTGATCTGCGCTTATACTCTTGGCTTGAATTCTACAATCGCCCCTTCACTTGGCTGTGAAGTTCTCTCATTGCCTCTGCAAAATATTTTGCACTAGTACTTCTAGTTTCACCCTGTTCTGAATCCTTGAATTCAGAAACTCCTCTTGGATATATTCCATAAACAATTTGGAATGGACTTTGCCCTGTGCTCCTGTTGAATGAATCATTATAAGGAAATTCCACCTGTGGAAGAATGTGATCCCATTGACTGTGTTGTTCAGTCACCAGGTTCCTTAGTAAATCTCCCAAGATTTTGTTCACAAATTATGTTTGCCCATACATCTGAGGATGATACGCTGAGATAAATAACAAACTTGTGCCCATATTCTTCCATAAAGCCCTCCAGAAATGTCCCAAGAACTTGGTGTCTCGATCTGAAACAATACTCCTTTGTAAGCCGTGAAGTCTGACAACTTCTTTGAAAAAAAGGTTCACGATATGAGTCATGTCACTGTTTTTCTGACATGGTATAAAGTGTGCCATTTTAGAAAATATGTCTACCACCACAAAGATTGAATCAAACCCTCTTTGCGTTCTTGGCAGCCCTAACACAAAATCCATGCTTACTGCATCCCACAACCTCTCTGGTACAGGTAATGGATGATATAATCTTGTGTTCTGCCTCTTTCCCTTTGTGTGCTAACAAATTCTACTTCTGTCAACAAACCTTTTGACATGTGTCCTCATCCCCAGCCAAAAATATGAGCCATTTAATTTCAATAATGTTTTATCATGACCGAAATGTCCGACCAATCCTCCACTATGTTTTTCTTTCAGCAGATTCTCTCTCATGGAGCATTTTGGAATACATAATTGATTTCCCCTGAATAACAATCCATCCTGGATCATATATTCGGTCCATTGAATTTTGTCCCTGAGAATTGGATTCTCAGATGCCTCATACGCCTCTTTGAAATCTGGGTAATCTCTATACATGTCCTTGAGGTTCTCAAAACCCAATGTTTTGACTCTAAATTCCTGCATTGGGAAACATTTCCTGCTCAAATCATCAACAACTTTGTTAGCAGTTCCAGAATTATGCTTAATTACAAAAGTAAAATTTTGCATGTATTCAACCCATTTTTCATGCTTCTGGTTCAACTTGTCCTGTTGAGTCACGAATTGTAAGGCATGATTATCACTATACAAAACAAACTCCTTAGGAACGAGGTAGTGCCTCCACTTCTTCAATGCTTGTATGAATGCATAAAATTCCTTGTCGTATGTGGAGTACTTAACCTTCGCTTCATTCAGTTTCTCACTAAAATATGCAATTGGCCTGTCATCTTGGCTTAAGACCGCTCCAATTGCAAATCCGTTGGCATCACATTTGACCTGAAACATCTTGTTGAAATCTAGCAATACCAGAATTGGTTGTTTAGTAATATTCCTTTTCAACAAATTGAAACTTTTCTCTGCTTCTTCTGTCCAGTGAAAAGATTTATGCCTTTTCTTCACCATGTCCATCATCGGAACGCTAATTCCACTGAAATTCCTGATAAATTTCATGTAGAAACTAGCCAATCCATGAAAGCTTCTAACTTCAAATATACTCTTCGACGATGGCCAATTCTTAATCACCTCCACTTTATTTGGATCCATTTTCAACTTATTTGCAGAAATAACAAATCCCAAATAAATGATCTTTGTCTTCATGAATTATGACTTCTTCATGTTTATCAACAACTCTTCTTGCTACAACCTCATCATCACTATAGCCAAATGCTTCAAGTGTTCTGCTTCAATCTCGCTGAAAATCAATATATCATCAAGATATAAGATGATGAATTTTCCTATGAAATCCTTCAGGACTTCATTCATCAATCTCATGAAAGTACTAGGCGCATTTTTTAAGCCAAATGGCATAACAAGCCATTCATATAGTCCTTCATTCATCTTGAAGGATGTCTTCCATTCATCACCTTCTCTCATCTGAATTTGATGATATCCGCTTTTCAAATCAATCTTTGAAAAAAAAATTGCTCCACTCAAGAAATCCATCAAATCATCCATCCTTAGTAATGGAAATCTATACCTGATGGTAATCTTGTTAATTGCTCTTTAGTCTGTACACATTCTCCAGCCTCCATCTTTCTTTGGACTAAGCACTGTTGGAACAATGCATGGACTCAATCTTTCTCTAACCAACCCTTTTTCCATTAAATCGTGGACTTTTCTTTTGACCTCTTCATTCTCCTACGGTGTCAATCTGTACGCTGCTTTGTTTGGTAAATTAGCTCCAGGTATAAGATCGATGTGATGACTTATACTTCTGATAGGTGGTAATGAACGAGGTAGTTCTCCCACTACTATATCAACAAATTCTTCAAGTAGTTGTTGGATTTCTTCTAGTAAATCATCCACACTTGTGTTGGTTAAAACAATTCTAGGCTTTCTGACCACAATGAATTGTGTATCGTCCTTCTTCTTATCCTCCTTAAGAAGTTCCTTCCCACTCATGAGAAGTATTGCTCACCTCTGGTTTTACTTCTTTGTCCTTAATCGACAACAACATGTGAGTTCTTCCATTCTTCTCCAGGGTGTATGTGTTCATTCTCCCATCATGAATCACATTCCTATCATATTGCCAGGGTCTACCCAACAATAGATGACAAACATCAATGGGAATGACATCACATAGTATTTCATCCTTATATCCACCTATTTTAAATTCAACTAAACATTGTTTAGTGACATTTACTTGATGTCCTTTTTGTAGCCATGAAACTCTGTATGGGCTTGGATGTTCAATAGTCTCCATCTTTAGCATTTCTACCATCTCTGTAGAAACTATATTGTCTGTGCTACCACTGTCCATGATATCTTTGCATACCCTGTCTTTGGTCTTGCAAGCGGTCCGAAAAATTCAGTTCCTTTGGACTGGGTTCTCCACCTCCTTCTCTGGTGTTAAGAGAACTTTCCTCATGATCAATGACCTTCCACCTTTGGCATATTATTCGTCAACATTCCTTCCTTGTTCTTCGGCATTGTGAGTTTCACCCCCTTCTTTCTTTTTGTCTGGACATTCATAGGATTTATGTCCATTCTTTCCACAGGTAAATCATTTTATTTCTCCACCTCTGCCTCTTCCTCTTCCTCAAGTTCGAGGAAAAGTATTTATATCAGCATACTGGCCTCTCTGTGAGCTTACACCTCTCTCAGTTTGAGTTTGAGGTTTCTTCCATTCCTCTTTAGGTTTTTGAGTCCTATCCTGGGCAACTATTTTGCCTCTGTCTTGGCTTCTACCTTGGCCTCTTTGACCTTGCTTTCATCTCATCTTCTCTTTAGCTTTCAGAGCCATCTAATAAGCATCTTCCACTGTTCGGATGGTCATCATTCTCATCTCATCCTGAATGTCGTATCTCAGACCATTCATATATCTGGAAACCTTTTCATCATCACTTTCATGATGACCTACCCTGATGATTAGCTTGTAGAATTCTTTAGTGTACTCTTTCACTGACATCAACTTCTATATCAAATTCTGCATCCTCCAAAGCAGAGTAATTTGGTAGTCTCTGGGAATGAATTTGGCCTTCATCTTCACAAGCATTCTATCCCAACTGTTGATTTTTTTCTTTCCTTTGCAGTGTCTATCAGCCTGTAGTTCATTACACCACAATGTTGCATGCCCTTTAAGTCTTGTGAAAACATGTTTGACCTTATTGTCCTCCTCAACATCCACATAGTCAAAATATTTATCTAGAGCTCTAATCCAGTCTAGAATCTCTTCAACATCCAGGTTTCTTTCATATACTGGAATGTCCATTTTTTCCCTGGCACCTATCCTTGCAACAACCCTGAATAGATCTTCTTCTTCTACATCTTCGACTGTGACTTCTTCTCCATGTCCAACTTCATTTTCACTCTCATCCTCGCTGATATCTACAGTGTTGACTGTGTGCCTCTATGTTGTCTCCATGACATCAAGCCTGGCACGTAGTTTGCGCATTTCCTTTTCTACTGCTGGATCGGGCATTTGCCTATCTCTTCTTCTCAGAAGCATGGTTGTAAAATTCGTCTTTCCCCACTATAGAAAGAAAAGAAATATTTCTAAGATTTGATACCACAACTGACACAGACCCCCAACCCCCAGGTCAAGGTCTGCTCAGGATCGTTCTTAAACTTCCCTTTGAGCCTCTATTGACTCTCTGATGCCTCTTTGGGAAATCCCACACACGTATGATGGTGCTTCTCCACAGGTACTTATGAATTGAGCTGTGTGATCAAACGCTATGCATCAATTCAAATCCCCTGACCAAACAATGTGGTCGTGCCTTTCACAATTTTTGGAACTTCTAATCTCGCAACTTGCGACTTATCCTCTCAAGTGTCGTGACCCTCCAACTACCGAAACCCTAAATGTCGATTCGCCAAAATGGTTGATGGCATCCTCCTCCATGCTTATATCGTGTTTCATGATTTCCGGTATCTCAGGACAAAAGTCTCAACCTCCTATCCTCCAAAATGTCGAAATGTTGAAGTTCAACTCGTTATCAACACTGGCCCCACAATGAAACTTTTTGCCCCTTTGGGACTTTGCACTTCATTATTTCACGAATCTTGTTGCAGGGCTTTCGGTTCTCCACTTTACGAAACCCTGAAATGGTCAACGAAGGTTTGACCTCTGTGTCGACAAGTATGCCACCTATCCACTCTCCACTGTCTTCTATCCTTGAAACAGATTCTTCTATTCCTTCAAACCTTTGAACTCTGAAGTGTGAGTTCACAAGCGATCCAACGACCCTCGTCGGCTTGGATCCTATGACCCTATTTCTCCTGAACATAAACTTAGAAAAACACTCACCGTAACTCTCCTTGCTCTTCTACAAGATTTGATGACTCTTGGGACTTCGCAAATTCTCCACGGAGAATTCTGACCGTTCGTTTCTTTCTTGACAATTCCTATGAAATGAACAAGATGTTCCTTCATCGGAACTTGACTTCCTGCAAAGCGACTTTAATTCACCTCCCCTTGAATTATTTCGAAGGCGATAATCCTCCTGAGTTTTCTCCACAACCACGAGTCTTCAAAAAGACTCTTACACGCACTCCTTGTGGCAACCCTTCAAATATTTCCAAGTATTTGAATTCTTTAATTCTGTGCACTCCTTTGCAACAACAATCTTTCAATTCTTCCCTTGTTTGATAAGTTCTAACTTTCAACCAACCTGCGCACACCTTGCACGGATTATGTGCCTAACTTGCGCTTCAATTGAAAATGAGAACAACGATATCCCTCCTGAGCTTTCAGAGGTGAACTCTGAACCTGTCAATGCACTTCTTGTGGACGTTTCACTACACTCCTTGCAGGAACTTTTACTCAAGAAGAGAAACGATTGAAACTCATTTCCTTACTCTCTCAAACTTCAACCACTTAACATGAAATCATACATACATAGCATAAAATCAAATGTACAACAGAAAGAGTAAAACAACCATAAGCATAACATTCAGCATGTATACACAGAAAGTATTAGAACACCATGAGTTTGAATCAAGGCTTCATATATATTGATTTCAGAACTTTTGTACATGGGTTCTTCTACACAGCTCTCTGCTTCTTGTTTTGTCTATGCTCTATTGATCTTCTTGATAATGTTACAATGATACAGGATGAGGGTGTCTATAGTCGTTTTCCCTCTAGCTCCTAAAACTGTCTAGTCTAGAATTTAAATCTACCTACTTACATTAACTATGCATAAATTCCTCTACAACCTTACAGATGAGAGTGGATCACTCAAGATCTGTTTTACAATATGGAAGTATGCACTCTCTTAACTATTACATTAATATCTATGCATCCAAACTTTCAAAACAATTCAAACATTTTCAACATGTGCCAAAAATGTGGTGCGTGTTTGTCCCATGCTCGCTTGCTACTGATGATGCTCCTGCATCAAAATTCTTACCTAAATTCCCTTCAACAATTATGAAAAAATATTAATAAAAACTCATACCTGCATGAATTCCATTAATAAATTTGATGTTACCTGTATGGCTGATGGCAGTAGAAGCTTTCATGCTTCTTTTATCAAGCCTAACCAAACTTGAAGTTTCTGTTGCTTCCTTCCATATGTAGAAACATCATCAACAACACTTGCAACATGAAATAATTCTTTTTCTGCTTATGGTTGTTCAACCAACCCTAATTCAACTACTGCTACCACAATTTCAACAACTTCTTTCCCATGTGCAAATTTTCCTTTCTGATCCCAGAAGTCTTCAATTCTTCCTGGATTCCTAAATATTCTTGTGCTCTGATTGTAGTCACTGTACATGACTATTTTTGTTCTAAAAACTTTCTATCGAAATCACTCTTGGCTACCTTTTCATTTCCAACCAATTACTAATGCTGACATTAACCTTCAACTTTTATTTGTTTTCTACAACCATCTATCCCAACTAGCTTCAAACTTGGCTTACCTATCCAATCTCTAGCATACTGTAAGGATGCACATATGCTCATTTTCCAATTGCATAGAATCAAATGAAATTCCTTCTTTTACCTTACCATCATATATTCGGGTGATACCTCCAACCTTTTGGGTTGTCACTCATGGCTCTATGTTACTGAAGATGGATTCTTTTCAGGCACCATCTCCTATGCATTCAAAACTATCTATAGGACCATTTTCTTCTTTTTGTTTCCTTATTGATTTCTCTTTATAAGTTACTTCACTTTTAAATTGTTCTTGACTTGGTATCTCCATGCTATTGTGGAAATACCTTCACACCTTTGGAGTGTATCAAAAATACTCTACTACTCTATCCTTCCTTCCAGGAGTGTTGACATGCATTCCTATTATCTTGATATCTCTCTCATGATTTCCTTTTCCATTATCTTAGGATGTTAATGGACTCACTAGAAAATTTGGGTCATTTTACGATGGCTATTTTGATGCTCTTGTGATGTTATGTCATGGATATTGCAATGAATCTTGAGTCTTTGAAACATCATTTTATGGCACGTGGCAATTTCGAAAAACTTGAATTAACGTCGCAAGAGCAGCAACCCTAGGGAACTTATCACAATTGCGACAAAAAAAGAAATATTGTTGCCAATACGACAATCTAGAAAAACTAAGTGAAACCAAAAGTTCATCTCAATCACGATGACCATTGCGACGATAATTTTTGTTGTCTATATAGCTAATTCATCGCATGATTTTATGTTGTCATCGCAATTGCGACGACAACTTTTCTTTGTTTATATAGCAAATCTGTCGCAACAATTTTGTTTTCGTTGCACTTGCGACAACAATTTTTTTTTTTATATAGCGAATGCATCACAGGAACAACAACATTTCTTTGTTTATATAGAAAATGCATCGCAACAATTGTTTTTTCGTCGCACTTGCAACGACAACTTATTTTTTGTTTATATAGTGAATGTGTCATAGGAATGACAACATTTCTTTATTTATATAGCAAATGAGTCACATAAATTGTTGTTTTTGTCGCAAGTGCGATGGCAACATTTATTTTTTTATATAACACATTCGTCGCAGGTATATTGTTGTCGTCGAAATTGCGATGAAAAAAATTTATTTAAAAAAAAAAATTAAAAAAATATTCTAGGTGGCAATTTTAATATTAATATTACCATATTAATAACTATCAATAGAAAACATTGACATTATTTATTATTTATATTAATAAATTCTTTTGCATGGGGACTTGTTTTTTTTCCAACAACCAAGCAAAAGCTTATGCACTTTTGAAATGATTGAAAATTTCTAAAGGTTCATGTGCTCAATCATTGGTTGTAGTGAGAGATTCAAATACAATCATTAACCATATGGAATTCATTGTGCACTAAAATAGTCTCATTCAAGGTTACAAGGTTACATATAAAATAAATAATGCAATATAGAATATGAAATACTTAAAGAAGATATGTCTAAATTGAAATATGTGATCGGGTGGTACAACAACTATTTGATAATACTTATTTCAATAGGTCAATGACAATGTGTGGCTTTGATGTAATATTTTCACATGGTGTATTTTACAAATACAAAACACAATCCTAAGACTCTAACATAACACTAATGACCTTCGCTCAAATAGTTAAATAGTAATTAGGCCTTCCAAGTGCTTCAATGTATGGTGATACAGCCCACCATAGAAAACACATGAAGGCATGAGAGGCACTATGATTCCACTATAGGGGAAGATGAAAGGGGACCTATGGGAAAATAAATCTTGTATCTCCAAGGTCATTCTCAAAACTCATATTTTGCTACAATGTGCCTTAAATGAAGCCATGTACCTTCTTTGGCTTATCAACCAATCCTTGAATCTATGTAAGAGGTTGGTGGGGAAAGTATTTTCACATAATAATGGGAGCATGGGTTGAGTACAATATTCATGCCATGGGAAGTGTAAGAGTCCTACATTCCGCTAGTTATAGGTAATTTCATCCATCATTTCCACCAATGATATCATTTTCATTGATTCTAACATCGTGGGAAGCACTCTAACATTAATTCTCTACATATTTCATGTTTTATTCTCCATTTCCAACCCATACCAATTTGGAAATTAACTAAAATCAACATCAAGAAGAGGAAAGTTTTATACTTTGGATGAAATATAGTGGTTTTAGGTGAGCATATAGGATAAGTAAGATAACAATTCATCATTCACTATCCATTATATACTCTTTATATACTTGAGAGACAAATATATTTCTTTTAAATTCTTAGAAAGAATACAATAGATCAATCTCTTTCTATCCACACCAAAGAGAATTAGAGAGAATAATATATCTAAGGGACCATGAAGTACATAAATTGAATATAATCCTTATGTTTAATGTTGTAGTGGAAGATAGTTCCTTATCTATCGTAGGATGAATCAGATTCTTGTAATTCTTTGTGTTGAGAAGGTTAGGTAAGAATGTGAGTAGAAAGGTTAGGATGAGAAATATAGAATCTTATTTCTTGGTTTTTTCACCATGGTGGCCTCATAGCCTAGGTTGGTGGTGGTATCTACACTAGATGGTTGTGGTTCAATGGAAATTTTCTCTTACATGACCAATATCTTGGATCAATTTTTGTTAAAAGATAAATCTCATTTTTTTGTTTATGAACATGAAAAATTACTATTAATCACAGTAATAACAAAATTATGTGTTATGCATGCTATGTGTCATTTTGTTTTCCAATTTTGAATTTAATTATATAAGGAAATGAAGGAAAATTTCATGACACAAGAGAAGAAAATTATTTATACCTTTTCGAAAATGTGTTTGGATCATGGAGGTGACCACCCTTCAAACCTGCATTTTTCAAAGACATTAAAAGGTTAAATGAATGAATAATAACTAAACATCTGTGAGGAAATAATCATGTACAAGTGAAAATGAAGGCTACTAGGTGGGATTGAAACAATAGAACTCATAGCTCACACATACACAATACATAAGATAAGACGCCATGTAAAACTAAAGTGCACCACTATATAAGGGAGTTTTAGCCTTTGGAATACATTGTGAAAGAAGATTGGATATGAATTCTACCTAATAAAATATCATCACATGCTTGAGAACCCCATGCATAATCAAAATGAAGTCTATCTAGTGCATCGTCTACCATACAAGAGGTTCAAGAGAATTTCTAAGGCTTGAATTTCTCATAAGAATGGAGGGAGGCCATGAAGCCTAAGGAAATGGCTGGATAATATGGAGTTCACTATAGTTTAAAATTGCTTAAATATTTCTAACCTACAAGGTTACATATAAAATAAATAATGCAATATAGAAGATGAAATACTCAAAGAAAATGTGTCTAAACTGAAATATGTGCTTGGGTGGTACAAAAACTATTTGATAATACTTATTTCAATAGGTCAATGACAATGTATGGCTTTGGTGTAAGAGTTTCACATGGTATATTTTACAAATACAAAACACAATCCTAAGACTCTAACACAACTCAATTTACCTTCACTCAAATAGTTAAATAGTAATTAGGCATTCCAAGTGCTTCAATGTATTGTGATGCAACCCACCATAGAAAACACATGAAGGCGTGAGAGGGACTATGATTCCACTATAGGAGAAGATGAAAGGGGACCTATGGGAAAATAAATCCTCTATCTCCAAGGTCATTCTCATAACTCATATTCTTCTACAATGTGCCTTAAATGAAGCCATATACCTTCTTTGACTTATAAACCAATCCTTGAATCTATGTAAGAGGTTGGTGGGGAAAGTCTTTTCAAATAATAATGGGAGCTTGGGTTGAGTACAATATTCATTCCATGGGAAGTGTAAGAGTCCTACATTCCACTAGTTATAGGTAATGTCATCCATCATTTCCACCAATAATATCATTGTCATTGACTCTAACATTGTGGGAAATGCTCTAACATTAATTCTCTACATATTTCATGTTCTATTCTCCATTTTCAACCCATACCAATTTGGAAATTAACCAAAATCAACATCAAGAAGAGGAAAATTGTAGACTTTGAATGAAATATAGTGGTTGTAGGTGAGCATAGAGGATAGGGAAGATAACAATTCATCATTCGCGATCCATTATATACTCTTTATATCCTTGATAGAAAAATATAGTTCTTTTAGGAAATTCTTAGAAAGAGTACAATATATCAAGATCTTTCTATCCACACTAAAGAGAACTAGAGAGAATAATATATCTAAGGTACCATGAAGTACATAAAGTGAATATATTCCTTATGTTGCATGTTGTAGTGGAAGAGAGTTCTTTATCTATCGTAGGATGAATCTGATTCTTGTAATGCTTTGTGTTGAGAAGGTTAGGTAAGAATGTGAGTAGAAAGGTTGGGATGAGAAATATAGAATCTTATTGCTTGGTTTTTTCACCATGGCGACCTCATAGCATAGGTTGGTGGTGGTATATACACTAGATGGTTGTGGTTCAATGGAAATTTTCTCTTACATGACCAATCTCTTGGACCAATTTTTGTTAAAAGATAAGTCTGATTTTTTTGTTTATGAATATGCAAAATTACTATTACTCCGAGTCATAAAACAATTATGTGTTATGCATGATATGTGCCATTTTTTTTCCGATTTTGAATTTAAGTATACAAGGAAATGAAGGAAAATTTCATGGCGCAAGAGAAGAAAATGATTTATACCTCTTCGGAAATATATTTTGGATCATGGAGGTGACCACCCTTCAAACTTGCATTTTTCAAAGACATTAAAAGGTTAAATGACTGAATAATAGCTAAACATCTATGACCACCCATATTTCTCGAGTATGTCATCGCTCTATGATTTCAATGTTCAACTTGTTACATACACATTCTCAATCAAGGTATTTAGCATGTTTATGCATGGAAACAATTCCTCTTTGTATCCCACCTTGTGGAATCACAAGACCTTAACATTGAAATCCTTGG
>ML780240.1:529640-544497 GCA_009831015.1 Picea engelmannii
GTGAGACACAATGAAACATGTCACAAGACTTTCAAAGTTGCATATATCATGTCACAATATTTTGGAAGTTGCATCATTAAGAGAAGCTGAAATTATCATTAAGTGTATAACAAAATTACATTCACAGATATATACAAGCCATATAAATAGACTTGTGTATACTATCAGCTATATAATGTACATATAACTGTCTTATAAAATTATTACATGACATCATGAATTTCTTTTAGTCTTCTTTTGTGCTTTCCAGTTCTTAAGCAAATCATCCATGTCCATGTCTTTGTTTACTGGGTGCTCTTCAACAGTTGATGTTGTTTCATTCCTTTCACATCGAGTACGTCTGGTCTCGTACCTAGAGCATGGATGCTCCTATGAGGAACCATCACCTAAAAAAAAAAAAAATATTAAATTTATATGGCCAATTTTTAAATATCATTGAAGTAGTTCATTAATATTAAAAAAAAATTCTCCCATGTAATTATTTACCTAGTCCTCTAGTTGGCACCGGGAATGGCTTCTGGTCTTTTCACCTGATCTTCAGGTCAACGAGGATCATCTGTGACATTATCTGTCATTGAAACGTCAAAATTTATAAGTACAAAATTATTAAGTATATGATTAATACATATACATTTTACCGTCATGGGCCTCAGTCACAGAAACATCTTAGGGTTGCACCTCACTAGGATAGGGCTACTAGGGAGCACCGTGATCTTAGGTATGTGTTTCATTATCAACTCTCTGTTGTCCAATACTAATGGTTTCAATGATAGTGTTGCTCCTCTAATTAAACAAAAATTCAGACATTAAATTACGAACGATATGAAAAAATTATGTATTTTATAAGTAGCGAAAGGTTAATGTGGACTAAGTTTTATTTACCTTCTCCCGCAAATTGGATCTTGGGGTCTGCCTCATGCTTTTCCTATTATCAACCACGACTTTATAACCGTAATTGTAGCCAAGTTGGAGGTCTTCCTTCATGGTTTCAGTTTCGAAGTCGTCATCCTGCATTGCATAAGGGTATGGCTTTTTAATGTTTTTGGCTGCAATTACCTTAAAGTTGCAAGGTGATACAAATAATATTCTTAAGATGTTTGGGTACTTGCGATTCGTGACTGTAACCTCGAGTATCTGCCCTGGCCTAGCTTGTGTTGGCCATGTTTGGCAATCCTTGATTTGGTTTCCTTCGAAGTGTCATGAAACCTATCATCAAAATTTTCAAGTATGTTATATATAACCACACTTTTATTTATATCTAAAGAAAATAAAATCTAGTATTGAATTAAAAAAATTGTAATTTACCTTGGTGTACCAGTTATTTGTTCTCCTGAGTTTTTCAAAATCTTCTCTTTTTCATCATCAATGATCGCCTTCCACTCCCTCTCTGGAATTGAGGGAGGACGCTCATACCTAGGATTTCTTTCCAAGCTTCATCTATAAACATCCCACATATATTTTAAATATTCATCCGTTGCAGATGTGACCTTTTTTGTATTAAACGTGTCTACACCAAAGAGGCCTTCAAGATAATCCATAAGTTCCTTTTTGAGGTTGGAATTCTGGAAATTCCACCTCATGCGTAAGGTTTCCCCAAAAATAGACAAGGCCTTTCTCTCTACGTGCCTATAAAAAAGGTCATTTCCTACACACAAAAAGATATGATCATTAATTTAAAATTAATAATCTAGATGATTTATGTATGAGGACAACATTAAACGATTAAAATATGAATTAAAACTACCTGGGATTCTTGAATGTTTTAATGGAAGTCCATTATTGTTGACCAAAAATGTGCACGGAAGGGTCCCCGTGCTTGTCACACGTCTAGCTCCAGGAAATGAAACCATATCAACCACATCACTCTGATCCTCATCTCTGCCACCATCTCTAGACTCTGATTGAGGTGTGGATGCCTATCGGTGCGTGTCATGGCTCCTATCTAAATGAGGCGTGGAATATGGAGAAGTAAATATTCTTCTAGAAGATGTATGACCGACCACATCATGACTCTGTAGCATCTTTGTAGCCCCACTACTACCAACACCAGGCTGAATAGGCTCCAAATATTCCTTTATACAAAAGAAAATGTTTTTTTGTGAGATAATGTAAAAGTTAAAGAACAAAGTATCATAATCGAACATATGAGTGCATTAAAAAAAATAAAATTAATTATGGTTATTACCTTATATGTGTTAAGTTGTGACATAAGGAGCTTGATCTTTTCTTTGACGTCGGGAGTTTGTTCTGAACGATCTAACAAGATAACAAGTTCCTTGTTAGCTTTAATGATCTTGTTTTTTAATAAGAGCATCGGATCAGTGCAAGAATAAAACCCCTCCTCATCAGCAGAATCATGATCCACATGGCCTCCTGACTACATATAATTTCAGCAAAAACAATGTTATTTCAATAAAATTATATAAGAAAATAATAAAAAAAATGTAAAATGAAAGTGGAAATTGATAATAATTTACATGTTCTGAGACTGGCCCTTTTCCACGATCATCCTTCCACATTATAATATAATTAGAACCCCCAAATATTTAAAAAATTGTTAATGATAACAAAAAAACAATGTTAAAGATAATATTTACAACAATGTTAAACATAATAAAAAAATATAATGCAATAAGTAGAGGTTTCTTAAAGAGGTGTTGCATAAGAATTGCACACTATTAGTCACTGTTTCTATTCGATTCAAACAGTAATCCACTAATAACTCTTCCCCAGGAGCTATCTTTTTTATTGTGCACAGGACTACCATATTCTCTTCACGTCCCTCATATATGCAATTCGGTTGTTTGTTTGTTGTCTTGGGTCATGTGTTGTTTATAAACCCTGCGATATTGTCAGAATCTTTAGGCCTTCCATCAATATAGATAGTCGCTCCCTTATTTTTATCCTTATTTATTAGTTGTATATAATTTGTGGCGAGTGCATATCTTCACATACTTTGCATGTATCGGACCAACCGCATCCAATCGCTATAATTGTAACATGGTCTGACATAGTCCATCAATTCAGTTACTATATTGCATTTTACAATTATTCCATCCATGGAAAATAGCCCCAAGCCATGCAGGGAGGATGGTGCAATGCGATATGTCCTATTGTTGACAACGAAGTCAACATCTATAGGAGGTAGTTCCTTAGGTACCCATTGTTTCACTAGATGCTTATACTTGAGTGGAACATCTATGTCTCTTATTCTCTCATCATCATAAGAGCATGATCCTCCTTCGGCAAGAAAAAATTCCATGCGTGTACAAAATTTTATTCTGACTTTTTCACCTCTGGTCCTTATTTTCTTATCATATCTACTAGATGCAATCGCATTTCCGACCTTTATTTTTCCCAAGATTTCCTCACTTGACGAAGAAATATCTGACAGGTACCTATTTGGTTGTACCTTCAGTTGCATGTGCATGTGTTGTTAGTTAGTACTCCATCATCATATTCATAGTTCTAAATAAAATTTTTATATCTTTAGTTTTGGATGCACAATTAGACAAGGATGCAATTACCAGTATTATTGGTCAACCACCTAATTTAATGTGATATCCCTCTTGATTTTGGACATATTAATAAAATATTAAAAATGTGAAAACACTAAGGACATCATAAATTTATCATATGGATCTAATAATTGAATAGTATTAAGGTTTTTGCTTGTTGGATTTGTGCAAAATGAACCTAAACAAAAAATTCTCACTTGAACTTGAGCAATGCCATAACTTCTAGAAATGGTATAGAAAAATATAAATACTAGACTAGGATAACCCAACTAGGCACCCTCTACTCAAGGAAGAGGAACCACATGACACAAAACACCTCTAATTTTTGCAAACCCCCATGTGTTGCATTGTCAACTCCCACAAGGCCATCCTAAACCCCAATACTATAGGGAAACAATAATAGTTTTGTAGGAATCAAAGAAACCTAGGGTTGAACATGGGACATAACAACATGAAACCGATATCACATACAAAAAGAAAACATGCAAGGATAGATCCAAACCAAAAAACATGTTAACATGAAAAAAACATACTTTTCTATGTGCTAAAGACCAACTCGAAAAGAAAAAACATATGGACAAATCCAATTTGAAGAACATTGTCACAAGGAAAAATGTCCCTTTCTATGTGCCAAATACCAACAATTCTAACCAATATACCAGTGTATACAAGAGGTAGAAATGAAACTATCTACAATCCTATGGAAAAACAACCCTCCTCCATGGAATGTTTTACCACACATCGACAACCACTACAAAACACCATAATCGAGACCAAACCCAAGAGAGGAATGAAAAACATGGAACAACAACCAAAATCTAGCGTGCACCATGATCACCAAGAAAACCACAACAAAAAAACATAATCGATACCATAACCATGAAACCCATGGGAAACATAGAGCACCCACAAAATTTTAGGCTATGCCACAATGACCACAATTCATGGCCCACTAAATTCTGCAGTACACCACGATCTCTAAGAAACCACGACCAATAACCATATTAGAGACCAGATATAGGAAACTCCATAGTGCACCACAACAACCAAGATAACCACAACCATAAATCATAGTTGATAATACATCTAAAAAACCCATGACAAGAACACACCACCCACCAAATTCTAGGCTACACCATGACAATCATAGAGCACCAAATCCCGACAAAAACAAAAACACATGCTAAACCATATTGCATGATAAACCTATGGAATTAAATAATGACTTAAGGGTGGCAAGGGAAGTGGTGGTAAGATATGGTATCTACCTAATCCATGTTGCATGATAAGTGACACATATTCCACATGCATTTGGCTGCATGGGCATCATTCATGAAGATTTTATGATGAATGTTTTTTGAATTTAGTATAAAAAATAAGGTGAAACACATTCCCTTAAAACCTACCTCCCCATCATCTTAACAACTGACCCCACCATTACATACTTAGCACCTTATGACCTCTATCTTAGATATTGGCAATACAAATGGAGGTCACGACTAGGGATTTTATGGCAGACCTAAACATTATTCATACAAGGATATAAATACTCAGGAGATGTCTAGGAACAATATACTAAATAGTTTCAAATCCTCTCATGGACAAACATTCATGCATGGAGACATCTTAGAACTATTGTGGAAGGATTGTTTTCCTAGATATAGATGTCTATGTATACCATCAAATATCTATGATGTAGGGAACCTCCACATCAACAAATTTGGGACCAATTAAATTATGCCACATATACAAGGGAGACAAAGAAGGGAGTTGGTTTGGATAGTAAAGGGAAAATCAAAAAGACATGTGGCAGGCTCAGAAATTGCCATGTCATTATGATGATGTCAACATGGTTGGCTCATTAAACACAAGGTCCAATTAAATTCCACCACATGGAAATGCAACATCAACATGGATGAACTTGGAAGGACTAGTGGTGGCTCTAGAGTGTTCCACATGGGACCACTACACATTTTTCAAKCTAAGTTAGAAGACACCCTTATGAAAAAAATTCCAATTATTTTGGAGAATTGGACTCAAACAAGATTTCACTAGGCTCTAATAATACTTCAGATCCATAGGAATTGAGCAGATTTGTCATTTCAAATATCTCCAATGCAAGAAATTTCTTAGAAACATGGTACCTAGAATTAAGCCTAATGCATAATATTTTAGTTTTAGATGCCTTGGTGGGCCTGGGGTTCCATGGCTTAAGTTCATATAGGCTTAAGTTCAGTGCACTCCTTGATCCTTTTTTTAACGCGGAATGAAAAATTACTCCAACTTTTGTCACAATTGTTATTTGTAATGCCATAATGTCCACCAAGACACTCACTTCCCTCCTTCCTCTATTCAATATAGCTCCAATGTCCATATGGACACAACAAATGGGAAATTGGTGATGAAAAGTAGGAGAGAGTTAAAAAGGTTACATAAAAGGGGACATGGTATATTCACCTTGGATTAGATTTGTACAAATACCCTACAGGCTTTATGCACCATGGGGAATGGGAATTGGTGCAAATGAAACAAGCTTACAATAAAATAATATATTGAAAAAATTGAATCTATAAACAAAGGTTATCTTTGAATAACGGTTTGTCACAATGACAGGTCATTCTTGACAAAGAGATTTTGAAAGGGAACTACATTGCTACAAAAGCAAAACCTGCATATTACATTGAATATGCTTTTGGATTTCTCTTTTAAAACTTACATTGCTTCTAAATTTGAGAAGCACATAGATATTTTTGGAGAAGTGATGGCAGAGGTAAACGTGCTCACCTGTCACACCACATATACATGGTTCTTCAATCTAAAGGAGGCCATTGAGACTAAATGTATGGTGGCGGTAGATTTCACTGCTACGTGGGGTGTGTACCTTGTTAGATCACGAGTCCACTATTGATTGTGTTGTCAAATAAATATGAAAAAATATCTTTCCTTAAATGACATGGACCAATTGGGGGATGTGGAGACTATGGCTACGTTTAACTTTATAAAGGATGGACAGTTTCTTGAAAATATAATGAGTGGAAGGAAAAATGAACTTGAAAGAAAAGTAGGAGCCTTGGCTTATCAAGCCTAGGCACTATTTTCTTATGATATATGATTTTACTAGTATTTTCTTTAGGTGACATTGAAACTATTAGGCTACATATTGGTGTGGGCACTAGCATGGTCCAGGAAGGTGTATTTCATGTAAATTTACTGAGGAGTTGATAAACCATTTTTGTTTGTGCCCTGTCTCTATGCTAGGGAGGTTTGGTCTGAAGCTCTATTGTTATCTAATGCTGATAATAAGTGGAAAAAGCACTCATTGTTGAGTAGCTTCAAATATTGGTAATGGAGACAAATCTATAAAAGCTCACATAACCTTTCCCTCTTTTGTAGTATAGGGTGTATGGATCTCATCAGAAATTGTATGACTTTCCAAGGGAAAGACATACAAACTACACAAGTGGCTCGTCAAATAAGATATACATATAGAGATTCAGGGAAAGATGAAAGAGTCAAACCTTCCCAAATCCTTAAGAGCCAATGTATGATAAATCAAAGGTTTTGGGATTTTTTTGCCAGTGTATGATAAACTCCTACCATTAAAAGTAGAGTTTTGATGATGTTTTTGAACTATGGTTATATTAGTGTTTCTTAGAAATATCAATGAAGTTGTGACCATTTTAAGTTGTGGCCTCAAAACCATAATGAAAAAAGGATATCTACCAAATATCTTTTCATTATAAATTGTGATATTTTGGAATCCTCCAAGTCACAATCATTTCCACCCAAAATAAAATAGCTACGATGGGGGATAATAGTAGGGGGGGGGGGAAATGCCAAGCAAGAATTCAAACACTAATGATAGTTCAAGTCTATCTTTCAAAGAGGTGCAATCAACAATCAATAGTGTAAAAAATCAATGTATGTAGTTCTTTATCAAGTGAGTCCAAGGACTTGAAGATCAATTCAAAAAACAAATGCAAGATTTGAAGATCCAAATCATAGAAGCTAATGTTCATGTTGGCATGGAGCTCATTGAAAGTGAAAATAATACTCTAGAGATATTGCAAGCAATAGAGAAAAAAATTTATTGTAAATCCAATCCATCCATTAATGATGGGAATAATTTAGTTCCAATTTAGGCTCCAACAACACCAACTACGGTCCACGGTTTACATTACCAAAAATTGAACTTAGGAGGTTTGATGGAAATGATGTATAATCATGGATCAACCAAATGGAGCAATATTTTGAGATACACCAAGTTCCTTAATATGGATGTGCGACTCCTACTTTATTTTATCTTAAACAAGAGGCCTATCAATGGTACCAATGGGTGCTCAAAATAAGATCGTGAGGAAGGGCGTACTCATGGGAAGAATTTGTTGGTGACATGATGGCTCATTAAGAAAATATATGGACCAAGGATTGTTTTATCCAAGTAAATAAGTTACACCATGTGTGTTCAGTTATCGAATACAATATGCAACACCATTGTCTATCTACATGAGTCAATAAGTCGGATGAGGATCAACTTATAAAGTTCATATTAGAGGCTTGAAGGATGTGATTTATCAGAAGGTCAAAGTTCACCACCTAAAAACATGAATCAATCCATCTGAATGTCTAAATGCATTGAGGTAAAACTCTTGGATACCTACAAATTCTAAGGATGTTCATTAGGTTCATGAGAAAGAGGCATAACTGTTACTATTGCATCATCACACATGACTCATTTTTCCCCAGAAAAAGCAATTCCAAAATGTTGAACCAAGGGGTTTTCCTAATTTTATGATAGCAAATGGTCCTAGGATCACAAATGTAAGGAAATTCATCTCATGGTAATTGAAGATAACACAAATGAATATTTGTAAGAGGAGAGAGCCTTCAAAATCATTCCATAGAAAAAGCCACAAGCACCATATCAGTACATGCACTAGCAGGTATCAACACCCTTCCAATACTCAAAATTTAAGGAGACATAAAGAAGACAATGTGGTTATGTTGATGACACAACAAGTAATCAAAAAGTCATTGATAGGAAGTTGGTGGAACCCCTGAATTAATTTACTTTCCCCGTATCTAGATTTCAAATTATGAGCACAGATGGGAATGTTGTAACTAGTAATTTTGGATGGTCTATTTCATATATCCTCAATAACTCTAACTAGGTTTCACATGGTTTTCTATTCTGCATGAGATATATTTTACTACGACCTCATGGATACCATCTCGAAATTAACATTTATGGTCATTTTCAAGCAAAAAAAAGAATCATTTTAGGGATTTAGATAGTCTTATGCCCTCCATGAGTAGAAAGAATGAAATTAGTAAAAAACTCAGAGATTGGAGAGTTTGTAACTATGAAATTACTGATTTTGGCGGCATGATGTTAACCCCTGGGTATCTCCACTCCACAATCATTGTCGAGTTTGGACGGATAGGGATCCTATTCCTTTGTCGATGTCCAAATTTGTTGGATAGGGCCTCCTTCGACTCTCTTTGTCATTGGCGAGGGGATTTGATATGCTTGTCGTGGGGTTTATCTCCTCTACTAGTCTTGGCCAGAATGGGTGCGACCACTCCCTCTCTTCTAGTCTTGGAATGGGCGGGTTTTTGCTTCCAGATTTACTAGTCTTGCCTCATGGAATGGGCGTTGGCTTCTGCTCTGCTAGTATGAATGGGCGCGCAAGAGTTTATTGAAATTTCGTTTTAGTTTTTGTTGTTTTAGTATTTATATATGTATATTTACATATATAATATATAGAATTTATAATATATTATATATATTAATTGTATATATATATATATATATATATATATATATATTATATTATATATATATACAATTAATATATATAATATTATATATATATATATATATATATATATATATATATATATATATATTAAATACAATGAAAACTTAATATAATATTAAAAGTTAAAACTTAATATCTATTAAACCTTAATATTTATATTAAACCTTAATAGCAATCTATTAAACCACATCCTAATATGGGTGGGTTTTTGCTTCCAGATTTACTAGTCTTGGCCTGTGGAATGGGCGTTGGCTTCTACTCTGCTAGTATGAATGGGCGCGCAAGAGTTTATTGAAATTTCGTTTTAGTTTTTGTTGTTTTAGTTTTTATGTTTTATTGTATTAAATACAATTAATATATATATATAATATCTCATCTATATATATAATTATTATATATATTAATTGTATTTAACACACACACACACACACACACACACACACACACACATATATATATACATATTAAATACAATGATAACTATATATATACATATATATAGTTTTCATTGTATTTAATATNACACACACACACACACACACACACACACACACACACACACACACACACACACACACACACACACACACACACACACACACACACACACATATATATATATATACAATGAAAAATTAATGTAATATTAAGAGTTAAAACTTAATATCTATTAAACCTTAATAGCAATCTATTAAACCACATCCTAATATGGGAAGGAGCTACCAATTATATTCTTTAATCAATGATCTTTCCTACTATGACTAAGCCTGGAACAATTAACAAAAATTACCGCCTTTTTGAGATCCCAAATCTATAATGAGAAAATGATGGTTGGGTCAAGGAAGAGGTGATGTTTAAGTTGGTATGATGATTTCCTTCCCATGACCTATCGTATCTCCCTACCATAACATATTTTCTTGAATATTTACCCCAACAATTAGTTTTAAGGAAACAAATATTTTTATGGTGTTGATCAAACAATGAATCAAAAGAGGGATTGAATGATTGATTGCATATAAACATTAATGGATGCATGGAAGTGGTTAAAATGGGGGATATCCACTAGGACAAAAAATTTGGATCCATTGCTTAGCACTAGAACAATAGCTTAGATCCATAGCTATCTTAGGTTTGATCTAAGAGACGTTTTCTAGCCTTAATGGTGTGTTTGGGGATCAACCTAGAATTTCCTAACCCATTGTTCAATAGGGGAGTGGAGGAAGCTATCCACCCCAAAATTTGGTTTATTTTCAAACATCCATGTGTAGTGGCTCTCATAAGAATCCAATAAACATGAATTTGATTGATTATTTCTCACCCTATATGCATATTGTGAATCCTCAAAACCCATTTGACACTTTTGAGTGGAAAAGAAAGGAGACAATTTTTTTTTAAGGTTCCCAATGAAGACATTATCATTGAATGTTTGGGGGATTACTAACCCCTATCACAAATCCATGGTTTAGACAGTAAGCTGAGATGTTTCTTATGGAATTTATTTTTGTGTTTATAAGAGTTAGGGTTACTAGGTTTCAACTTTATTCATCACTTTGAGTAATTTGTCCAAATTATGTCAAAACAATTCATTAGGGATTTGGTTCAATTGGTTTATTCCAAAAAAAGAAACAAGTAGGTTTTGAAAAAACTAGATAGATCATAACTTCTTCTTCTTTCACCATGAGAGAATATGGTTAGATTAGGTAGTGGGATATATCACTTTATCTAATCACTAGTTGATATTTTTCTCCATTTCCTAGGGATTTGAAAGCCCACACTATTGAACTCTTGATTCAAGTTGAACATCTCTCATTTGAAGCATAAATCACATGTTGAATCTATCAAAATAATATGGAAACTAAGTCCAAGGCCTCGAGGGGACAAAGGTTGAATTATTTGGTGGGAATATTCCATTAGAAAAATCATTTCCTTTCTTAGATGTTATGGTAGATAGTTGACGACATTTAGAAGAATAAAATACAAGGAAATATTGCAAGAGCTCGAGGAAATTTCAAGAATGCCTCATATTATCCCCTCAGTGAATATAAATTGACCAAACAATGACAAATACTAAAGATTGATGAGACATATAAAGTAAGGGGGGGCAAATAAAAGTTGGGTTCCTTTGGCTTAAGACATCTGAGAATCCTACTATGATATTTTTCAAAGATCTAACTTCAAAGGAATTTGTGAAGCATATTAAGGCCCTCAAAATGAAAAACAATAGAATCATTGACCAGGGGAACATTGAAAAGGAGTTTGTTAATCATTACAAACTGGTTTTCAATCTCAAGGAATTATAATAAAGGAAAGAAAGTTGTATATGCAAACTTGTGTTGACGTAGTCCCAAGAAATTCAATACAAAAGAAATAATGGGTATGTGATCAAAGGCTTATAATGTTGGTTGAATTAATGACTACCCTCAAAGATATGGTTGATGGTCAATTTCTCACACGAGACTACTTTCCACTCTAGTCGTCGAGGATTCCCTTTTGCACTAACCCTTTATGTGATGGTTATTGAAACCCTTACCTACCTCATCCAAAAAAATGTCTCGGTGGATTATATGAGGATTGCAAATGGAAAATTCGTATATGACTCCTTCCTTACTATCCTAGAAGAGAAGCAATCACTAGACAATAACATGGTATTCTTGCAATCTTTTTACAAATCCTTTGGATCAAAATTTCCTTGGGCCAAGAATTAATGTTACCATCATATTTAGTAGGAAACCCTAAGTTGAATAGTAGGATAGGGATGGACATATGTACTGCTAAAATAATTTATGTGCTCGTTTTCACTATAAGGAATTAATGGTACCATCATAGTTAGTAGGAAACCCTAAGTTGACTAATAGGACAGGGATGGAAATACATACTATTAAAATAATTTATGTGTCTTTGTGCCTATGGATGGTTTCCATGATGATATGATGAGGGAATAAAGTGGGTGTGTGAGTGAAAATTGAGTCCATAAACCATCCCATATCATTAAGGCATGTGAATAGCCTATCCATGTCAAATTTCAATGCATACAGATACAGTTTGAAAAAAGTGCAACGTTGGCCACATTCACATGTCACTGTTGCATGGCTCTAGTATTTTTATGGTGTTGTTTAAGAAATCAACGAAAAAGAGGGATTTTTAATCATAACTATGACACAAACACATTGTATATACATTAATGTAGAACTTGAAAGAAAAATGAAGAAGGACTGATGAAAAACTAAAACTTGCATCAACCAAATTGTGTACTTTGAAAGAAAATTAGGGTTTATGGTTTACATGATGAATTTATGATGGAAGAAAGTGGGTGTGTGAGTGAAATTAGAGTCCATAAACCCTCCCATATAGTTAATTCATGAAAATAGTATATCCATGACAAATTTAAATGCATACATAAACTGTTTGAAAATTTTCAACGTTGGCCCCATTCACACATCATTGTTGTCGGTGTCAAGTCCTAGTACAATTTATGTTCCTTGTTACTTGTTATGTGTTCCTTATTCTTTGTTCCTCATTCCTCGTTCCTTTCCCATGGTGTATTCCCCAAGATCCAATAGTTTTGTACAAAATTACATACTAATGGCATAAAATGTCCCACACAAAGACCAAATTAATATCTGCTACATAAGTCTTTTGTCTTTTTTCAAGGACTATGTAACAGATCTCAATTATAATAATATTCAAATAGGATGTAAGAACCTTAAGTTCTTTCCTTAAACATGGGTGACATAAGACTATCATTCAATAGTAAAATTGTTACATTTCATTGTTTGGCATCATGTGTACTGAGGGCTTGAGCCACCATATCCACAAAGGAAACATACCAAGAATATTTGTCTTATGAACAAGATATGATACTATCCATTTTGAGGTTTGGCATAGAGATTGTTCTTATATAATACACTACATTGAAAAATAATATAAGCCCTACAATCCTTGAAAACCATGTAACACCATTCAAATTAGACACAATATTCTTGCGACGAATTAACTATACTATCGACGAACGTTTTTCGTCGATAGTATAGCAAATTCGTCGCAAGATTATTTACATTCGTCTCTCTTGCAACAATATCAAATGATGCTTGGATTCATTTCATATTTGGTTTATCAACTTGAAATCTCAATTTCATACTTTGCAAGCTAGTTGGACCTTCAGTCAAATACAAATATGAAACTTAGAATCATTAACATATCTACTAGAACATATGAAAAATAGGGTTTATGGTTTCCATGATGAATTGATGATGGAAGAAAGTGGGTGTGTCAGTCAAATATGAGTCCATAAACCCGCCTATATCATTAAGGCATGTGATTAGTCTATCCATGTCAAATTTCATTGCATACAGATACAATTTGAAAACATTTCAATGTTGGCCCCATTCACATGTCACTGTTGCCCGACTCTAGTATCTTGATGGTGTTGATTAAGAAATCAACAAAATACAGGTATTTTTCATCACAAATATGACGCATATAAATTGTATATGCATTAATGTAGAACCTGAAATCAAAATGAAGAAATATCGATGAAATCCTAAAACTTGCGTCAACCAAATTGGGTACTCTGAAAGAAAATTAGGGTTTATGGTTTACATGATGAATTGATGATGGAAGAAATTGGGCGTGTCACTCAAATTTGAGTCCAGAAACCCTCCCATAATGTTACGGCATGCCAATATTCTATCTATGACAAATTTCATTGCATATAGAAACTGTTTGAAAAAATTTCAACGTTGGCCCCATTTGCAGGTCCCTATTGTCGGTGTCTAGTCCTCATCCAATTTTTGTTCCTCGTTCATCATTCCTCGTTCCTCGTTCCTCATTCCTTGACCATGGTGTAGTCCCCAATATCCATTATTTTTGTACAAAATTACATACTAATGGCATAAAATGTCCCACACAAATACCAAATTAATATCCGCTACATAAGTCTTTTGTCTTTTTTCAAGGACTATGTAACAGATCTCAATTCTAAGAAGATTCAAATAGGACCTAAGAACATTAAGTTATTTCCTTAACCATGGGTGACATAACACTATCATTCAATAGTAAAATTTTTACATTTCATTGTTTGGCATCATGTGTACTGAGGGCTTGAGCCACCATATCCACAAAGGAAACATACCAAGAATATTTGTCTTATGAAAAAGATATGGTACTATCCATTTTGAGGTTTGGCATAGAGATTTTTCTTATATACTAAAATACACTGCACCATAATATAATCCCCACACTCCTTGAAAACCATGTAACACCATTCAAATTAGACACAATATTCTTGCGACGAATTAGATATAACATCGACAAACTTTTTTCGTCGATAGTATAGCAAATTCGTCGCAATATTTTTTACATTCGTCTCTCTTGAGACAATATCAAATGATGCTTGGATTCATTTCATATTTGGTTTATCAACTTGAAATATCAATTTGATACTTTTCAAGCTAGCTAGACCTTCAGTCAAATACAAATATGAAACTTGGAATCATTAACATATCTACTAGAACATAT
>ML780240.1:581637-601640 GCA_009831015.1 Picea engelmannii
AGGAAAAGAGGAAGAGTATGTAGGAGAGAATGGAACACTAGGAGAGGAAGAAGACAAGGGGAGAACTAGGTAATATTGGGTGCTACCAGGTAAGAAGTGGCTAGAGTTGATAATGGGAAGTCTAAGATAGCCCAAAAAAACTCTCAATAGGAACAAGGCTTCATTCAACATGATAAAATTGTGTTAAGACATGGGACCTTTTTAATGTTAGAAAATGTTTATTTTGACAAGTAATGGAAAGATAACGAAAAGATAAGGCATAGTTATCTAGTGGTTTTATATAATTTGTGTCAACTCCATATCTCCACATACTTTGTGTATATCGGACCAACATCAACTAGTGATTGTATTTGTATAATGGTCTGAAATACTCCATCAATTCAGTTACAGTGCCATAGCCGACCTTTATTCCATCCATGGAAAATAACCCCAATCCATGTAAGGTTGAAGTTGGAATGCAATACATCCTCCCACCGATGAAGAAATCTGTGTCCACTTCAGGTAGCTCCTTAGGTTCCCATCATTGCACTAGATTTTTATACCTCAAGGGAAACTCAATGTCACCTATTCTCTTAGCATCATAATTACACGACCCTTCGTTGGCAATAAAAAATTGCATGCATATACAAAATCTTTTCCTTACCTTTTCCAACCTAGTTGATCTAGAACCGGTAGATCTAGTACAACACATCTCACTTTCAACCTCTCTTAGTATATCTTGATCATCACTCGAGGAAGATAGATCCGACAGATACCTATTTGGTGGTACCTACACTCGTTAAAACAAGAAGATAAGTTATCATGCCAATATACGTTTTTGGTACCAACACTGTTTCATATAGTTGCATTTAATTGCATAAGTTGCATAAAGTTGAAATTACTATAAATGAAAGGGTTGTGGTCTTCCATATGGAAGACCGTGAAGGCAATGAACCTAAGAGGAGACAATGGGATGGAAGGAGGGGGTTTCCTCTCTTGATCTTATCCAAGGACCCAAGACCCATACCCAATGCTCAAAATATCCCATTGAGGCCAAGGATACCCCTCTAGAGTTTCTGTGTGGTACTTTGAGACATTGTTCATGGCTCTTGTTGCATATAGTTGCATAAGTTGCATATAGTTGCATAAAGTTGCATATAGTTGCATAAGTTTCATATAGTTGCATATAGTTGCATATAGTTGCAATATAGTTGCATAAAGTTGCATATAGTTGCATATCGTTGCATAAGTTTCATTTTTTCATAAAGTTGCTTATAGTTCCATATAGCTGCATAGTTGCATATAGTTCCATATTTGCATATAGTTGCATACAAAATTGTCATATAGTTGCGTATAGTTTCATAAGTGGCATATAGTTGCATAGTTGCATATAGTTGAATAAGTTGCATTGTTGCATAAAGGTGAATGTTGCATAAAGTTTTGTAAAGTTGCATAAGTTCCATAAAGTTGCTTAAGTTGCTTAAGTTGCATAGTTGCATATAGTTGCATACGAAATTGTTGCAATATAGTTGCATATAGTTGCATATGTTGCATAACGTTGCACATAGTTGCATATAAGTTTCATAAAGTTGCATGTATTTCAATATAAGTTGCATAAAGTTGCATATATTTGCATATCCCCTGACTCTCAGTGGAGAAATGGATTTGAAACCTATCAAAGAGTTCGAGTGGGGATCGATAGTTTGGAAATTCATGATTATGGAATTTCACATATTTGGAAAGCACCTTTAGTGGTTGGTTGGGAATGGAGGAAAGGTTTGAGTTTGAAATAATGTTGGAGGGGAGGGATCTATGGGGGGTGTCTAAACATATTGATCCAACACGATGTTTTAAGACATGACAATTTGTCATATAATGTGTGACTTTAAATCTTTTAGATAGCCATTGACTATCTGGCTCCGAAAATGAGGGCAGTAGCATCATAAATGAATTGCCACGTAGTGCCAAAGAATTTAAGCTCACATGGAAAATAGGGCCAACTTTTACTCATGCACATAAAAACCAAAAGCATTGATGCATAGTACAATATGTGATGGGTTGTTGGCTCACCACATGGTTGGAATTTCAAACTTAAATAATCTATCAAATTTGACAGTTTTGATAACTCCAATATTAGTTTTCACTTTATCATCAATATTAAGAATATTGATGAAAGACATTTTCACTATATTTGATGGTGGGAAAATTTCTCCATAAGAGACAATTTCCCTGTAAAATGTCATTAGTGTTCATCACTTTTACATGAGATTTCAAAACCTGAAACTTGTGTTTTTCGTGCCTTATATGGAAGCACACGGTTAAGAACATGTGTTTCTTCCTAAGAGGTCACACATTAAAATCCAAAGGGGAGTAGGGTATGCATACCTCCGTACACTTTAGTGGTGAAATTTGAACAATCAATGAGGAACAATAATTGGGTTGTAGGTCTAAAGGATTGTCTCAACTATTGTGGAAATTCTAAGCATGGTTTCTCTGCAACCATCCTTTTTTCATCCACATTTTCAAAAACACGTTTCCCCAAATTCTATGAGATCCTACCAACCACTAAAACATGGGAAATTTATACCATTTACAATGATAACAACGATAAAAAAAACAATGAAAATTATGGAGAAACATTCCCATATAATGGGAGCTTTGTATCCTCTCCATGCCCAAAAATGGTTGAATAAATGATAATATAAGAAATGATACATGGGAAAGACAATGCAAAACATTTTCTTGCATGAGACCCCTCTCTCTTCCTCAGGATATGACACATATGAGACTTTTACTTAGACCAACCCAAAAGTCAAAGATTGATGGGAACATTGTAATGATACATAGGAAAGAAAAGATAGTACCCCAAGGAAATGATAAGGCTAAGTCAACCAAAAATCCCCTTTCCTCTTCCCCTATTGTGGTATCATAGTCCCCTTGTTTCTTCCTCAAGAAATAATTAGGGTGGATTTATATTATTGTGCATTTCCCTTTTTACAAAACCATGAACTTCTTATAAGAAATATACCCACCACATTGTAAAGTTAGGCCACCACTTGGACTCTTATGCCTTCACTAGTAGGGACTTGGCCTTGAGCTCCACACTTGGAATATTCACAATGCATATCAAATATTTAGAACATGGGATTGTTATATCTCAGACCACATGGCTTGATTCTTGTTTCATAAACTATATTAAAAAAATAATACATGATTTATTATATTACAATTAAGGGGTCAAAACTAGGATATTACAAAAGGGAATTGATGCAGGAGCATCGTTGGCAAGCGCGTAGAGGTGGGACCACTCGACACATGGGAGTCATTCCAAAACTTCAACGTTGGCAGTTGCAGTTGATTTTGAAATCCGACTTAACTCAGTGCTGAAATTTACCTTTGAAGGCATGCTTGAACTAGTGTCGAGATTTACCCTTTGAGGAACATTTTGAAAATTGCAAGCGGAGCATGAGTTTCCATTACAGCTATGGATTGAGACTGGTCTAAGATAGCTAGTAGATTAAGTTTTTAGAGTAGATAAGTAGGTAGGGGAAACCCTAAAAATCCCTCTGAGTTAAATAGAGTTTTGGTACGCCCAGATAGGGTTAGCTGCAATATAGAGGGAGAGTAGTTGTAAGAGAAGTGTGAGTTGGCAAGAGATCCTAGTTCTCAGTGATTGTAAATTGAATTTATTTTGTAGCCATTTTGGCACTTTTGAATATAATAGAAGGAAAATTGATCCAAATACATGGTGTGTGAATAGTGTTTGAAAATTCCTGTCATTCTATTTTTATGAGCAAGTTAATGAATCAAGATAGGAGAGAGTGGAACTATGAATGCTAGTTTTTTTTAGTTTCAATCATTTCTCTTCATTTGAAGCTCTACAAGGTGTGCATCAAGCCTGAGGGGAATGCAAGGAGATCAAGAGGAATTTATCAGTGAGAAATCCCTTGGATCATAGTTATCGAGACCCCTTAGATGCAAGGAGTGCATGGTAAATCAAAGTCTGCACCAGATGAAGCTCAAGAGGAATAACACTTTAGAAGGTGTTATCGAGATCCAGGAACCCATTTCCCAAGAGAAGCGAAGGTCGAGACCTTCCGGGACTTAGAAAATTTTCTAAATCTGAGAGACTAAAAACTTAGGAGGGATAGCAGTTGTCGATCCCCAATAAATTTGGACTGTTAGTCCATTTCATGATATTGGCTATCGCAAGTTGGGAGGACATAGGTCCTTGAATCCCAAGACCCTGAATCATGAAATAGTGATTCATCAAGACAAGATCATGGCTGTCAGAGCTTCAGAGGTTTAGGGTCGTTGATTTGCAGTGAGGAAGTGTTTTGACATTTCAGCGACTGGGAGGAGGAATGAGCAGACTTCATTAAGGGCGAAGTCATGAAACGCGAAATGTTGAAGTGATTGCAGTCGTCGACCAAGGGGAGATATGGACCATAGGTCCCATGTCATCGTAATTTCGTCGTTCATGACTTGGAGGAATTAGACGCGCCTTCGTGGTAAAGCTTGTGGTCATGGGCATGCGGTCATGTGAGCTGGGGAAAGAGAGGGGATAACCTCTGTTATCCCTCATCGTGGTTTCAGGACTTGGAGGAGCAAAGGACTTGTTGTATTAGAAACCCCGGAGTCATGAAACGTGACGCGCATTTTAGGCTAAGCCCGTGGTTGCACCTGTGGATATGTTGAGTGGAGGCTCACACCCAGTGTTGGTTTGCGTGGGAAAAACAAAGACAAGGGCCTGTGGACTTGGAGATAGAGGTTCCAGTTCAGAATCAGGAGAGCCATTCCGGCTCCAGAATAAGAGATCCTGACCGGGAGGTCACGCAACCCTTAGGAGGGATAGGGGGTCTGCATTAGGTGGTATCAGAGCCTAAATTATTCATCTTTAGACTTCAGGAAAAAGAGAAAGAGAAAAGGAGGAGACATAGAACTCAAATTTGTACTCTGTGTGTGATAAGAATTCAACGCAATGTCGCCAAGGAGACAAGGAGAGGATCCTTTAGCCAATCATGTTGTAGAGAGGGAGATGTGAGAACTTCGCACCAGATTGGAAACAATGGAAGCAACACAAAGAATAACACCTGACGCTGGAGACATTAGTGATGTAGAAAGTGAAGAGGTTGAGGTTGAAGAAGCTGTAGGAGAGGAGGCCACAGAAGAACGTTTGTTGAGAGAAGTTGCCAGGTTGGGATGCAGAGCTAAGATAGAGGTTCCCATGTATGAGGGAAATCTAGATGTTGAAGAACTATTGGATTGGATAAGATCCATGGATAAAAAATTCGACTATGAAGATGTCAATGAGGACAATAAGGTGAAGCAGGCATTCAACAGGATAAAAGGGCATGCATCACTGTGGTGGGACGAACTGTAGGCTGAGAGAAGAAGTAGAGGCAAGAAGAGGATAAAGAGTTGGGATAGAATGGTAGCCAAGTTGAAGGCTAAGTTCATACCCAAGGACTATCAAATTAATCTATTCAGGAAGATACAAAACCTGAGACATAAAGGGATGACAGTTAAGGAGTACACCGAGGAGTTCTATCGGCTGAAAATTAGAACTAGACAAAGAGAGAGAGATGAAGAGAAGGTTTCCAGCTAGATATGAAATACAGGATGAGATCAACATAATTTTAGTCAGGATCATGGAGGATGCTTATCATCTTGCACTGAAGGAAGTGGAGAAGTTTACCAGAAAACAAAGCCAACAAGGAACAGGTAGAAGCTCGGTCCCAAGAAAAAGAAAGGAATTTACCCATGGCATAACACATCAGTCTAAGAATGAGGTGGAGAAACCACATAATCATTCAAAATGAGGAGGAAGTTCCTGAGAAATGCAGGGTGGTGGAAGAAACTCTTCTAGAGGAAGAGGCAGAGGAGGAATAAGATGTTATTCTTGTGGAAAGTCAAGACACATGTCTTGGGAATGCCCCTTGAAGAAGAAAGAAGGAGGAGGAGAAGCTCACATTTCTGAAGAACAATGAAGATATGTTGAAGCAAAAGGCGTAGAGGATGGAGCATCCCTGATGTTGAGAAAAGTTCTCTTAAAGCCAGAGGCAGAAATTGAAAAGCCAGTGCAGAGAAACAGTCTCTTCAGGACAGCTTGCAAGACTAAGGGAAAAGTATGCAAGGTGATCATTGACAGTGGGATCACTGACAACCTAGTATCCACAGAGATGGTGGATGAATTAGAGATGAAGACAATTGCACATCCGAAGCCATACAAGGTCTCATGGTTACAAAAAGGACACCAGAAAATGATTACTAAACAATGCCTGGTTGAGATTAAAATAGGAGCTTATAAAGATGAAACCCTATGTGATGTAATTCACATGGATGTATGCCATATTGTGTTGGGAAGACCATGGTAGTTTGATAGAAACGTCATTCATGATGGGAGGAAAAATACATATACATTGGAGAAGAATAGTAGAACATGTATGTTGTTGCCAATAGAGGAGAATAGAGTGAAAGAGGAAGCCAACACCAACATACTTCCCATGAGTGGGAAGGAACTACTGAAAGAGGTCAAGGAAGAGAAGGAGATGCAGTTTGTTGTGGTAAGGAAACCTAGATTTATCCTTACAAGTACATCAATGGATGATTTGACTAGGGAAGTTAAGGAACTATTGGATAATTTCACTGATATAGTGGTGGATGAGCTTCCAAACTCATTTCCACCCATCAGGAGTATCATTCATCATATCGACTTGATACCAAGAGAAATTCTGTCGAACAAAGAAACATACAGATTGACACCTCGAGAAAATGAGGAGGTGAAGAGCCAAGTCCAAGAGTTACTAGACAAGGGTTTGGTCAGAGAGAGTTTGAGCCCATGTGTAGTACCAATTGTGTTGAGTCGAAAGAAATATGGAGGATGGGGAATGTGCACAGACATGAGATCCATCAACAAAATCACCATCAGGTATATATTTACTTTACCAAGAATGGATGATTTAATGGATTTCTTAAGTGGAGAATTTTTTTTTTCTAAGATAATCTGAAAAGTGGATATCACCGGATCAGGATGAGAGAAGGTGATGAATGGAAAACAACCTTTAAGATAAATGAAGGTTTGTATGAGTGGTTGGTTATGAAATTTGTCTTAACAAATGCACCGAGAAGTTTTATGAGGATGATGAATGAAATTCTAAAAGATTTCATTAGAAAATTTGTAGTTGTATATATGGACGATATACTGATCTTTATAAGGACTAAAGAGGAGCATTTGAGGCACCTAATGTTAGTAATGAGAAGGCTACAACAGGAGAAGATGATGATAAATCTGAAGAAGTCCTCTTTTATGAAGACATAACTCATTTACTTGGTTTTGTGATCTCTTCAAATGAACTGAAGATGGATCCAGAGAAGGTGAAAGCGATCAGAGAATGGTCATCACCAAGAAGCATGTTCGAGGTAAGGAGCTTCCACATATTAACAGGCTTCTATAGGAAGTTCATCAAAGACTTCAGTGGAATTTGTGCACTAATTATGGATACAGTGAATAAGAAACACGAGTCATTTAAGTGGACAGAGGAGGACGAAAGGAGATTCAATATACTGAAGGAGAAGATAAGAGAACGATCTATTCTGGTCTTGCCAAATTTTGAAAAGACATTTCAGGTAAGATGTGATGTAAGTGGAGTTGCAATAAGAGAATTTTTGAGTCAGGATAATAGACTTGTTGCCTATTTTAGTGAGAAGATGAATGAGACCAAGAGGAAATGCTCCACATATGACAAGGAGTTTTATGCCATAATCCAAGCCTTGAAGAAGTGGAGACATTATCTTGTACCACAAGAATTTGTCTTGTACAATGATAACCAAGATTTACAATTCATAACCAGGCAGGAAACATTGAATCAAGGACATGTGAAATGGTTTGAGTTTATGCAGAATTTTACTTTTGTCATAAAACATATTTCTGGAAATGTTAACAAGTTCGTTGATGCATTAAGCAGGAGATGTTTGATTCTACAGGAATTCCAGGTGAAGACCTTGGGATTTGAACACCTTAAGGATATGTATTGTGATGATACAAACTTCAAAGAAGCATATGAAGCATGTACAAACCCTATGTTGAGAGATAGAAGTCAGTGGATAGAGTACATGATTTAGGAAGGACTGTTGTTCAGAGGAAATTAGTTGTGAATACCAAGACTCTCAATGAGGGACAATCTTCTAAAGGAGAAGCACAGTGGAGGATTGGCTAGACATTTTGGCCATGATAAAATGTTTTCACAGTTGAGCAGTTCATACTATTGGCCAAGTATGAGAATAGAGGTGATAAAATTTGTGAACAGATGTAGAATCTTCCAACATGCAAAGGGGGAAATTCAAAACACTGGATTGTATCAACCATTTCCAATACCAGAGAGACCTTGGGATGAAAAAAGCATGGATTTTGTGTTGGGATTGCCAAGAACACAAAGGGGATTTGATTCCATATTTGTGGTAGTGGATAGGTTAAATATGGCACATTTCATCCCATGCCAGAAGACCAGTGATGAAACACATGTTGCAAATCTGTTTTTCAAAGAAGTTGTGAGACTTCACGGCCTACCCAGGAGCATTGTCTCACAGAGAGACACAAAATTTGTTGGTCACTTTTGGAGGACGTTGTGGAAGAATATGGGGACATATTTGTCCTTCATATTAGCTTATCACTCTCAAACAGATGGACAGACTTAGGTGGTAAACAGAAGTTTGGGAAATTTAATGAGGAGTTTAGTCACAGAGCATCATAATCAGTGGGATCAGATTCTTCCACAAGAAGAATTTGCCTACAATGACTCACCAAATAGGAGTACTTGAAGGAGCCCATTCCAAATACTATATGGAATGAAACCCAGGGGAGTGTCTGAGTTGAGAGACCTGGAACGGGGTGGGATCAGAAGTGTCGGAGCAGAAGATTTTGCTGCTGAAATGTAGAAACTCCATTGCCAGATCAGAGAACAGTTTCAAAACTCTAACTAGAAATACATGCACAAATTTGATCAACATAGAAGGGAACTTCAATTTGAAGCAGGAGATCATATTTTGGCACATCTCAGGAAGGAAAGGTTCCCTCGGGAAACATATAACAAGTTGAAGATGAAGAAGATATGACCCTGCAAGATCTTAAGGAAGTTTGATGTAAACGCCTGTGAGATTGAGCTTCCAGATGGTGTGGGAATTTCTCCCATATTCAATGTTTCAGACCTGCATCTTTACAAGAAAGATGACATAAAAGGATCATAAGATCAAGGAAATATTCAGTGGGAGAAGCAGATGCCTGTGGCAAAAAAGCCACAGATGGAAAAAATTGTGGATCAGAGGATTGGCAAGAAGACCAGAAAGAAAACCTATTTTGAATATCTGGTCAAATGGAAGGGACACCCAATCAAAGATGCAAGTTAGGAAAATGAATATTCCATCTAGAAGCTGGGAAAATTAGTGCAGGAGCTCATGGACAAGAGTCCATGAATTTTTGTCAAGGGGAGTATGATGCAGGAGCATCATTGGCAAGAACACAGAGACAAGACTACTCGACACGTGGGAATTCTTCCAAAACTTCAACATTGGCAGTTGCAGCTGATTTTGAAATCCACCTTAACTCAGTGTCGGAATTTACCTTTGAAGGCATGCTTGAATCAGTGTCAAAATTTTCCGTTTAAGGAACGTTTTGAAAATCGCAAGCGGAGCAGGATTTTCCATTACGACTCTGAACTGAGACTGGTCTAATATAGCTAGTAGATTAAGTTTTTAGAGTAGATAAGTAGGCAGGTGAAACCCTAAAAATCCCTTTGAGTTAAATAGAGATTTGGTACGCCTAGATAGGGTTAGCTACAATACAGAGGGAGAGTAGTTGTAAGACTAGTGTGAGTTAGCAGGAGATCCCAGTTCTCCATGATTGTAAATTGAATGTATTTTGTAGCCATTTTGGCACTTGTGAATATAACAGAAGGAAAATTGATCCAACTACATGCTGTGTGAACATTGTTTGCAAATTCTTCTGATTCTATTTTCATGAGCAAGTGAATGAATCAAGATAGGAGAGAGTGGAACTATGAATGTTATTTTTTTTTAGTTTCAATCGTTTCTCTTCATTTGAAGCTCTGCAAGGTGTGCATTGAGATTGAGGGGAATGCAAGGAGATCGGGAAGAATTTCTCTATGAGAAACCCCTTGGATACGAGTTATCGATATCCCTTAGACGTAAGGAGTGTGTGGGAAATCGAAGTCTGCACCAGACGAAGCTTAGGAGGAATAACACTTCAGAAGGTGTTATCAATATCTAGGAACCCATTTCCCACGAGAAGAGAGACTAAAAACTCAGGAGGGATAACATTTTTCGATCCCCAATAAATATGGACCTTTGGTCCATTTCATGATATTGGCTATCGCAAGTTGGGAGGATAGAGGTCCTTGACTCCAAAGACCCCGAACCATGAAATAGTGAGTCAGCAAGACAAGATCAAGGTCATTGGATCTTTAGAGGCTTAGGGTCTTTGACCTCCAGGGAGGGAGTGTTTCGACATTTCGACTATAAAGAGGAGGAACGAATGGACTTCGTGAAGGGTGAAGTCGTGAAACGTGAAATGCCGAAGTGACCACAACCATCGGCCAAGGGGATATTTGGACTTTAGGTCCCGTGTCATCGTAATTTTAGCGTTCATGACTTGGAGGAATCAGATGGGCCTTCATGGTAAATCTTGTGGTCATGGGCGTGTGGTCACGTGAGCTAGGGAAAGGGAGGGGCTAACCTCTGTTATCCCTCATAGGGGTTTTGGGACTTGGAGGAGCCAAGGACTCATTGTATTGGAAACCCCGTAGTCATGAAACATGACGCGGATTTTAGGATAAGCTCGTGGTCGCGCCTACGGTCACATGGAGTGGAGGCTCATGCCTAGTGCTGGTTTGCATGGGAAAAGCATAGACAAGGGCCTATGGACTTGGAGATAGAGGTTCCAGTTCAGAACTAGGAGATTCGTTCCGGCTCCAGAATCATAGATCCTGACCGAGAGGTCACACAACCCTTAGGAGGAATAGGGGGTCTGCATCAGGAATTCAAGTAGTGCATTCAAGCATATGCCATTTAAATTACGATGTGTTTATCAAAGGGATTTCATACACAAGGGGCTTGCAAGTTTCCATCCAAGGATTGAGTGATTTTAGCTCCGAGAAGATCCATGGTAAGTGTTGTGGGATTGGTATATGGAAATGTGATATGATAGAAATATTAATCTTGAGCATCCAAGTATTGTCTCATGTCTCATCTATAATTATTGTCATTTTTCCTTATCACTAAAGACATCGATCAAATTTTGAAGAAAAATGAGTTATTTGATGACATTTTATGTATAAGTGTATTTAGTGTATGAGGCAACCTTTACCATAAAACAATAGTTTATTGATAGATGATTTTCGAATGCATCAATCATGTATATTGAAAAGCATATTACATGGATGAAAATCGTGAGTAAATTTGTCAATTTTAGGAAAACAATGTTCTATGTGAGCGCAAAACTTTAACCTTTCTCAATAAATTGAATATGTGAATGCCTAAAGAGGCTATATTGATGTTTTTGATGCATATGATCAAAATGCAATAGATATAATTTAATTATTAGGCTCATCGGTAAAAAAGCATTTTTTTGTGTCAAATAAGGCATTTGACCACTCACCAAAAACCTTATCATATACTCTACATTGTACTTTTGATGGTTCAATGATATGAGGTTGGAAGAGTGAGTCATAAGTTTATAATTCTAGAAAAACCAAAGGAATTCTTTGTCATACATTTGGTTAATTTTTTAATCCTACATTGAGGAACCTCTTGTTTTTTTTTTGAGAGCATGTTTTCACTTGAGGTTGTCTGATGGATTAAGATCCTTAATCAAAAAACATATTTGTCATATATTGACACGAAATGCTATGAAGAAAATTAAATTTTTGGTGATGAGTAGGGATTGGTATTGGGGCATACAAATCCAGTTTCCAATAGTTCTTGAATGATCTTTTTTATTTCATTCTTCTATGCAAATGAGTGGCTATAAGGATGCACATTGGGTGGTAGACTATCAATAATCAATGAAATACCATGGTCATGCTCCCCTAGTGAAAGAAGCAAACCCAAAGGAATTTCAAATACTTGTTGATGTTTCAAATCATAGAGACCAATTTAAAATATGTGTTAGACTCTAAACAAGAATAAATAGACCAAAAGCTTGACTCACTTAAAGCATCATCAGGAAAATCCAATTGATTGAGGAAGGTTGTCAAGAGTAAAGGGTGATGTATTCAAACATTCTATAAAGAGATATACCTAAACCTATGTAATAAGGAGAAGAAGTATAACAATGCTCAAAATAAGTGTCAATGTGATATATCAAAGTTGTCGACTTTTGATGGCACTAGGGGTTTGAATGATCATATATTTTCTTGTAATACCCATTGGGAAGTTAAGAAAAGCATTAACTTATCCACCTATTGGATCACATTCAAAGGTACATTATGAGGCACCATACTCAAATGGTATTACAAAGATAAAAAGAAAACAAATTTGTGATGTTGGGATGATGTAGTCAATTAGTTCAAGGAAGTACTAGATGGATATCTATATACTGAGAATTTGACATTTACAAAGTTGAGAAGTATTAGATGCTTGAAGGGAGAAATGGTAAAATGATACAACTTTGTATTGAAGGATCTTTTTGGTAAGTTGAAATATAATATCTAAGAACTTGTATGCATGGATTGGATTTGAACTCCAAACTCTAAGGTAATAACTAATCATGTTTAAGAAAACAAGTCGGCATCATATCAAGAAACCTTAAGCATGACCATAGAAATGGAAGATGACATGGAGCCCAATGCACATTATAAAGAACCAAAAAAAGAGGATTGGGTCTAGAGTTGTTTTATCAAATCCAAGTGACCTTAATTGAAGCAATAAAAGGAGGGGGCAAAATATAGTGATAATGGGAAACCTACAACCATTACATTCTATCAAACCATATTTCTATCAAGAATTTCATCAAACAATTAGCATGCACACTCAAGTGATAGGAGAAAGAAGTCAAACCATATTTATCCTCTACGTGTACCCTCCTCTGGTGCACCCTCCTCTGTGTGTGCCCCCCTCTGGTGCGCCCTCAAAACCGTGTGCCCTCCTCCAGCCATGTTCCCTCCTCTAGTGCACCCTCAAAACCGTGTTCCCTCCTCTGGTGCACCCTCCTCCCGTGTGACCTCCTTCTTTGTGCGCCTCTCCCTCCTTCTCTCATTCTCCTATCCCTCCTTCTTTATGCACCTCTCCCTCATTCTCCTGTTCTCCTCTCCACTTTGCATGCGTGTGTGTAGTTATTCGCGCGAGCACAATAATATGAGCGCGAGAGTGTAGTTTGATTTTGATTTTTTTTTTTATGTTGTTTTGTTTTGGTTTTGATTTTTATTTTTTGTTTTTATTTTAATTATTGTATAATATATAATCCCTAACTCATATCCCCTGAGATATATTATATAATATATAATCCCATTCTCATAGCCCCCGAGACATTTAATCCCTAACTCATTTAAAACCCAACGTTATAATCATTGTCTCCCTCTACTCTTAACCTATATGACCTTTAACCCTTAAACCAATAAACCATATAACCTATAACACCTACCAACTAACAATTATAATTAATAAAACTTAACAACTAATCCCTAATTGCTAACAATAATAATCAATATCACCTTTAATCCATAACCAATATAGCCTCTAACTAACCCTAACAACCCATATCACCCTTAAATAGTATAACTACTAATCCACCCCTATAAACCCCTACCCCTATGACACCTATAATATCAACTAAGTTATATAACACCTAAAAACAACATAAATCCCACCCCCCAACCATTATCCCTCATAAATTTTATAACTCCTAACATCAAGATATTTATAACCTCATGCCCTTTAATATTTATATCCATTAGCCACTATAAATCCTAACCCATATAACTTCCAAAACATTTAATAACTAATAACTTATTTCTATATATTCATAATCCTTGATTCTGATAAAATTTATCACACAAAACCCTTATCCCTATAACGACTAATTTCCTCTAAATCACTATCATGATTATCCCATAAGGCTCGTACCACTACTTACTAGTATAACCACTAATTAACTCTTATAACCTCAACCCATTATAATTGTATAACCTGTAGCACTTATAATGCTTAAAGTTCATAGTTCATAAGCCCTATTATTTTTTACCATTAACCCATATAACATTTAACCCTTATAACACCTAGTGCATAACTCCTATAACATGTAACCCCTAACCCTTGTAAAAACTATAAAACCTAATCCTTAAAATGATTAAACCCTATAAACTTGAACCACTAACTCTTATAACTTATAATATTCTAACTTCCATAACCTTATAAATATCCTTAGCCATTATAACATCGACCCCACCTGATTCCTAACACCTATAAAATCTATACAAATTTATCTCTATTATCCCTTACGTCTCTAACCCCTATCACACCCAACCCATGTAATATTAGGAAACCTTAACCCTGGTGACTATTAACCCATATAACCCTTAACCTATAACCTATGAAGTTATAATACTTAACCCCTATCATGATTATCCCTTAACTCTTATAATCCTTATTGCATGTAATCATTATAACACATAATGGATTTAACTACTATTAGGCCCACTCAGGTTGTACTCGTATGACCATTAACAAGTATACCCACTATAACCATTAAAACCTATAGCTCCTAAACCCTATAATGAGCATTTATCATAATCACTATCACCGCTAAAAGATTTAATTCCTCACCTCTATTAGTATGTACATGTTTCTAAAGTGTGTGCATGTTCTATAATGCATGTCATTTAATTGTGCTTTATTTGAAATTAATTTTTTGGGATCCTTACCTCACTAACTTGTTTTCATACTTAGTTGCTTGGGATTTATATTACATGGTTTCTTGGGATTTAGCTTCTACATAGGCCTTAATGGTTTGGTCATCATTGTATGCGTCTAGTCTAACCCTCCCATACTATCATTGTCTTCCCCATTCACATTAAATATTCTATAGGATTTTTGTTTGATTGTGGAATTGATTGTTTGAGTCATGTTTGAGTTTGGAAATCCTCCCATACTGTCATTGTATGTATCTAATCTAAACATGTTAAATTTTAGTCCATACAAGCAGAAATTGAAAATTTTTCAACGTTGACCCCATCCACATGTTAGCTATAAGAGGGATTAAGTACATGCACAGGCGCACCTTATTGTGGGATTTTGATAGAATAAACAAATAATATTTGATTGTCAAATTCTTTTTTTGACTCATGGTTGAGTCCAGAAACCCTTATGTTTATCCTCTTCTTATGATGGATATTGTTGTCTAATAGGCTCTACAGGTGCATGTTGGACAACCTTTTCAATTATATTTGTAACTAAAGAAGCTAAACTAATCCTAATGCATGCCATATAAAACCAATAAATCATCATGATCCCAATGCCCATTTTCCTCCAACGTTGTGATGTAATTATCCTTGGGTGACAATTGTCATGAAGGGTGATGACTAAGACTAGGGGAAAATTTCAATTCAAGGCTAGGAATGACCAGGCCCATATCAAGTGAAGGAAGAAAATTAAGAAGGTACATGTGTTGTCCCATTCCATGTCAACAAAAACACATCCATTCACTGGGAACAAATCTATGACTCCACTAAATTAGGGTTTATGGTTTACACGATGAATTGATGATGGAAGAAAGTGGGTGTGTGAGTCAAATTTGAGTCCAGAAACCCTCCCATATCGTTAAGGCATATGAATAGTCTATCCATGTCAAATTTCAATGCATTCATAAATAGTTTGAAAAAATTTCAACGTTGGCCCCATTCACAGGTCATTGTTGCCCGTGTCTAGTCCTAGTATAATTTCATTGTAAAATTTGTATAAGATATTTGGCGAATGATAATTTTGAAGGTGCTAGGCCTATTCATACACACCATGGTCACAACACCTCTCATTGACAGTCAATGTATTGATCCCTTTTAGTTTTTATTTGTTAGTATTTTCAATTGCATGCACCTTTCAATCTAGTGAAAGTTCAATTAATGTCTCTTGTTACTGTAGGATTATAAATCCTCATGATCCTAATGCTCAGATGCCTCCAACCTTATGATATAATGATCATTGGGTGAAAACTTTCATGAAGGGTGACGACTAAGACTAGGGGAAGCTTTCAATTCAAGGCTAGGAATGACCATGCCCACATCAAGTGAAGGAAGAAAAATAATAAGGTACATGTGTTTTCCCATTCCATGTCAACAACAACGCATCCATTCACTGGGAACAAATCGATGACTCCCCTAAATTAGGGTTTATGGTTTACATGATGAATTGATGATGGAATAAAGTTGGTGTGTGAGTCAAATTTGAGTCCATAAACCCTCCCATATCGTTAAAGCATGCAAATGGTCTATCCATGTCAGATTTCAATGCATTCAGAAATAGTTTGAACAAATTTCAGCATTCGCCCCATTCACAAGTCATTGTTTCCCATGTCTAGTCCTAGTACAATTTCCTTGTAAAATTTGTATAAGATATTTGGAGAATGATAATTTTGAATGTGCTAGGCCTATTCCTACACACCATGATGATATCACCTCTCATTGACAGTCAGTGTATTGATCCCTTTTAGTTTTGGGTTGTTATTATTTTCAATTTCACGCACCTTTCAATCTAGTCAAAGTTCAATTAATGTCTCTTGTTACTGTAGGGTTATAAATCCTCATGATCCCAATGCCCACATGCCTCCAACCTTATGATATAATGATCATTGGGTGACAATTGTCATGAAGGGTGATGACTAAGACTAGGGGAAACTTTCAATTCAAGGCTAGGAATGACCAGGACCACATCAAGTGAAGGAAGAAAATTAAGAAGGTACATGTGTCGTCCCATTCCATGTTAACAAAAACGCATCCATTCACTGGGAAAAAATCGATGACTCCACTAAATTAGGGTTTATGGTTTACATGATGAATTGATGATGGACATACCTACATAATTGGTATGATTAGGTGCAGTCGCACAGAGCTCCTCTTGGTTTCAAGAATAGTTAATTCTCTACTAAACAGGGGCAACCACATGAAGGTGGAAGCTCTAATTATGCCCCCCCCCTCACATCACTCTCAATTTCCCCATATTACCTAATTTGAAATTCTAAAGAACATGTATCATATACTATATTATACAAAACAAAAACATATAAAGATCGTATAAAAGATTTAAACACATACCTCTTCTTTTCAACAATTAAATATCAATCATCTTCTTCTTCATCCAAATCAACATCTGTATCGAGATCTGGTTCAAAATCGATATTGGTGAAAGGATCATTCCTATCAAGATCATCATCAACGCCATTTTCTCTACTATAGTTATCGATATCGTCAATGAGATCGTCATCTCTTACTTTTGGATGATCAACTTCTTAAACTTATTTGTCTGACACATCGACTACATGAGCCACCTGCTCCTAATATGTATAAGATTTATCTTCTTCCTCATTATTATCTTCATCCTCGGCTACATGATTATACTTTACTGGTCTTCCTCTTGGATCATATCTAACAACGTATGACCAACCTGCTTTATCAGGTACCTCTGAGTAAAATACTTTCTCACATTGACTTGGAATAACATAAGGATATGTACCTAGTTCAAATTCCCTTGTATTAACCATGGTAAATCCATTACCATGCTCAATAACGGTTCTTTCAGGATCGCATTCATGCATCTGTAGCCTCTACCATTTAACCTCAAACAAAACTATTTTAAAGGAATTAAAATCACACTCAATTATATCCTCCAAATGGCCATAGTACCTATTCTCAGTTTCTTCAGGATTTCTGTCACTTCTAGAGGAAATGTTGGTGACCTTAAACACTGCAGTTATCCCACAATCCGATGTTTTCATCTTATCATCCAACATTTTGATACAAAATTTACGATCATTACACCACATAGCCTTGTGATGTTTCAAATGAATCATGGACAACAAGTAAAAAATACATTGCCAATTAATAATCCTCATATATGAGTTACTAAATATATATTTCAAAAATTAAACTAACCAAATACATTGAAAAATTGGGAAAAAACTAGAAAAATGTGGGTAATAAATTTAACTTGCATGTTTATCTTTTAAACCAAAGGCTAAATCAACTTCTCTTGATGTAAGATCAGGAAACTGATCTCGATGACGATGCGTTGTTTTAATCATCTTACTCACCCCTTCCCATGATAACCTACCAAAGTATTCTTCAGTATATTCTATCAAATGCTCCATCCAATCAAGGTTGTTTGCAATGTATAAATGTAAAGCATTCCACTCTCGAGAAACTATATGATAGCTTAACAATTTAATATCATTAATCATCTATTGTTAATAAAGGAATAATTTAATAAATGTTTAATATATTAAATCTATGTCAACATCTAATAATTACCATTCACAGTCCTCATTTTACCTTTCCCAAATAAGGCCCCCCCTTCAAATTTGTTGATGGAGTCGAGATGCCAAATGCGAGGAACATTCATATTTTATTCTAATTTAGGTAGTTATTGACTAATATACACCATTCATTGATATACCACATATCCCTCAACCATAGAACCCTCTGGACGTGCTCTTTGTCTAACAAAATCCTTCAGTGACTTCAACTGCGTCTCCACCATCCACATCGACCTTGTGTGTACTAGTCCACATAGTTCAATCTCCTCAACTTGGTGTATGAGGTAGTGTTCTTGTGCATTGAAAAATTATGGAGGTAGATATTTTTGCATTTGACAAATTAGTCGGGGAATTTCTCTTTTCCAATACCTTATATCTTCTTTATGGATTTCTTTTGATGATAGCCACCTACAAATGTCGATGCAGTAAAATAATATCAAAGCATACATAAATTTGCATATAAAAGATAATATGTCAATAAGTTCCGCTACAAATCACATAAGAAGTACATTCTCCTTATAAAACGATACTTACCTCATGTATTTGCCAAGTACATAAATAATTTGGTTTATGTTGTTGTCAAAGTCGTCTGGGAGAGATAAAGGTAGAACATACTGTAACAAAAATAAATAAATTATTATCTGTTTCCAAAACATGCATACCAATAAGGAAATATATTATAACCTACTAATTACCTTAATTAATGTATGCCAATAATGTGTTTTAACCCCATCAAAATCACATTTTTGCGTTAATATGTTTTGTATGTTCGATGAAAACCCCGTCGGAAACCTAATTTTTCGAATGACCTCTTTTATAATATTTGTTTGTTGTTTCGTCAATAACCAAGGAACACTAGTATTATGTTCATGACCATGTCCATTAGAATTAATAATAACACTTTGCAATGCGTGATTAGCTTCCTGGATGTCACAACAAATATTTCCAATTCTCTCTTTGTTAGTCCTTCCATCTAATATTTGCCATAACAATTCTGTTATGTTCTTCCCAATATGCATTGTATCAAACAAATGAATTATTTGTAGGTGCTCGTAGTATGGAAATCTATTGAATTGAATCGGGTAACTTTTCATTCCTCGTGGAAGCCCATTCGTGCCTTAACGACATTCATGAAGCATCAACAAATTTAATTTAACACTAATTAATGGGACAAAATGAAATTAATACTAATGAAATTAACCAACGATTTATATAATATGTCATACATAAATAATTTGCGTACCTTGACGATTTCTAATATATTCCAACTTCCATAGGCGAGGTGTCATTCTTCGTGGTTTTTTTCCATTTTCTTCTTTACCATTGAAATTTGCTTTCTCTGTAGTTCAATAACTATGGTTCTTAGGCAGAAAGTGCCTATACTCATCAAACACTTCCTTTCCTAAACTCCTTGAACGATGAGATTTTATCCTCGGACCACAAACTGGGCATGCAAATTTACCCTTTGTTTGAAGACCTACAAGATATATGA
>ML780240.1:601696-627451 GCA_009831015.1 Picea engelmannii
TTGTCCATGATAGTTCTCTATGGAATTGAAATTGTTTTTTCCCTATTGGTCTAGAGATGTCATACATAGTGATGCCAACCCATAAATTAAACAACTCATCGATAAGAGGCTAAATATATACGTTCATATATTTAACTTGGTACCTACCTAATTGGTTCAACATACTGCATGATTAATTATACTTATCTAGATGTCATTATATATAAAAGAAAAAATTACCATGCACGAAACAATGAAATAAAATATTTTGTCATACTTTAAAGCAAATAAAATATAATTAAATACCTGGAACAATCATTGGCAACATTGTGTGCTCTCTCTTGATCGACATCTAAGGAGGAAGGTTATTGTTTATAACAAAAATAGGCTACAGTGGGTACATAAAACGAAGCTCTCCAAATGGATTGACACCATCAGTTGCCAACAAAAGTCTAACATTACGAGGTTATTCTTTAAAAATTGGCCACTTTTCTTCGATGTAGTTCAATGCAGAACCATATGCAGGCATTCGAAGAACATCGTCTCGACTTTTGTTCTTTGCATGGAAATCCATAAACTGTGCTATACTTTGGCACCTGAACAACCGCTGGAAACATGGAATTATCAGAATATAACGAAGAACTTTGTGAGGCACCTTATTTGACACTTTATCGGTTCGATATCTACTTATTTGACATCGTGGGAATTCATTTTCTAATGCATATTGTCCATAATATATGATATGATCATTAGGACATGCATCAATAGCCTGATAGTCCATTCCAATTTCTTTCATAATCATAGATATTTATCAATATGTAGGTGAACAAATATTTGACGTCGGTAATAGAACTTCACCTAACAATATACAAAATTCTAAACAATAAGTCAATGTAAACAATATTAATCATCAATATATCATCCAATATACTAATTTACAGATTAGAAAACAATAGCAATATAGGAAAAAATTGAACCTTTTAAGTATTTGTGAACATGCAGGCATAAATAATTAACAAATTAAAGACCTTAGTATCTGTGTGAGACATGTGTTTGATAAACCATTCAAAACCTTGAGGTTCACCAAAAACAATATAGAAGATACATGATTTTTTTTTTAGCCTTCATAAAGAGGTTGACGTGACTTCTTGAGTAGAGGATCAACATCATGACTATCATCTTGGTTGTCCTCATCCATTGGAGAAAATGTGTCTTGGATCAATCTATGTATCTCATCTTCGTTATTTTAATTACTAATGTTATCTCCATCCATATCATCATTAATAACTTGATCAACAACTTCAATATTTTGATCTCAAAGTTCATCACCCTGTAAAGGAGTATTTCTGCTAGTACTTGGAAAATAACTCTCTGGAGGTTGACATTTTGGGGGCATTGTCTATATATTTAAAAACAACATATAAATGTTAGTGTGTATAGAAAATACAAAAATCTCGATAAGAAATATTACTTAAATTCATGACATATTGATTATTACAGAGAATACATTAAATATTGAATCCTCTTACCAAGGGATGATATTCATAACCCCCTTTGGCATGCCCCTTCACCCTACAATGTCTTCGAGATGTTTTTATTAAAAGTCTTATTTTTTTCAAGCCTCTGCAATCATAGCAAGGCAAATAACATTTTCCATCGCCCCTAGCCTCTAATGTCGCTCTTAACCGAGCAAGCTTCCTGCCATTTTCGTTCATAGTGACAAATCCTTGTCCTGGCAAGTAATTGTCTTACCTACACCATACCAAACATTAAGTTGTCAAATTTTTATATTTTAGCTACTCCTTTCGATTATGATATGTTTATTTATAGTGACATACAATCCTCACAATTATTTCTTGTAAGACATTTTGACATGATCCTTTTTTTATTATCGATTAACTATTAAGGTAGACATGCTTCAATTTGTACTATAGAGTAGTGTGTACTGAATATCCATGGAAAATAATTACACACCATTTAACGAAAGTGGTCAAAATTTATCAAACTTTAATCGTTGGACACCATAAACTAGCCTCTAAGTTGTTTTGTAGACAAAATGTCAATCTTTGAAATTCACCACTAAAAAAAGAGTGCCAACCACTTGTCATCCATAATTGGGAGGGGTTGGTTTAAATTATGGTGTGTTGATTTGCATCTACATACAATGGTCACAATTTTATGCTCCTTACAGTGGTCTCATTTTTAGTTTCTAAGACACTTTGGCATGTTCTCATTTTTCATTGTCTGACTAGTAGATTTCATCATGCTATCGTAGATTTCATCATGATTTTTTTATATTTTAGATACTGATCCTTACTGATAGTGTATAAACAAGTTACATCAACTACAAACTAAAGTTAATCACTAAATATGGAATTGCATGTGATTATAAAAAATTGAGAGAAGCAACATCACATATAAGAAAAGGGTATGTGTATTTTATTGAAAAAGTTGAAACAAATATACTTTATTTATATTGGAAGACTAAGGTATATAATCATAAGTTCATTTCTTAAAGGTGATTAGTCATAAGCCAAGAAATTTGAAGGTGGCTAACCATAAGCTAAGATGGTTGAAGGTGGTTAGTTAAAAGTGATTGTTATGTGCCTAATCACGACATAGATAACATCTTTATACTAGGGTCATATGTGTACAAATGTTTTCTTTATATAATGACAACCTATATACCTAACATAAGTTTAGGGTTAGTGTTTATGTATCTTATTGTTATAAACATGAGTTTCATCCCTATATTATATATACCATAACTTATCATTTATAAATATAACAATCAACTTCAATATTATATTCATGGAGATTTCTTCCTTCATTTAATTGAATTAGTAAGTGCTAACCAACCATTAGGTGTGCAAGTATCCCAACCATTATTGCCACTATTATATTATTTTCAATTTATGCAAGTGTGATCCCATTTTGGTATTAGGGATGTAACAAGTGGTATCAAAGCTTCAATCAATATTTGTTGGTGTTTTTTTGTTAGTTCTTCAAAATAAAAGAGAGAAGAAAATGAGAATAAATTACTATCGTTTCACCGATCAGGGTTGAATTTCAAGAGAAATTCCATATCTTTATCAATGAAAAGAGAGAGATATTATAGCTACAATTGAAAGGAAAATGGTATGTGGATTCCATAAACCTAGAATATTATGGAGTCCACATACCCTTTTCCATAGAATATACTAACTAGATCCAAAAACCAAAGACATGAAATATGGTACTACACATATAATATATTATCAAGGAAAAAACAAGCTACATGAAATTTGGACATTTGAACAAAAATTTACAAATTAAATGAGTATATCAATAAAAAAAAAACATACTAACCTTGAAGGTTCAAAATCCCAGCTATGTAGATCGAGAATTGGATTTGTTCAATCGGTGGGTGACGGAAAAAATAAACAGCTCAAACAAAATCCAAGAACAATGTCGCAACTATATCAATTGTGTCGCAAAGTCTCCTAAAGTCAGGTATATATAGATCAAATAGTGAACTAGTCGTTAACACTAACCAATTAGATAGGCAAAGTTTTCGTCGCTATTGCCACGAAATTTCATCGCTATTGCGACGAAAATCCTGACCAAGTTAACATCACCTATTCGTGGATATTGCACTAAACTTTCGTGGCAATATCGATGAAAATCTTGCTTCATTTAAAAAAAATATGAAACTAATGAAAACGTGGAAAAATTTCATGGAATAATTCACCCATATGTAGTAGTGACCCATAGTATCTATTTTCAGATTCTCAGGGATGTCTATCACTCCTAGAGGAAACATTAGTAACCTGGAATACTGCAGTTATCCCACTATCAAAAATTTTCCTGGTTTCATCCAATTGTTTGATGTGAATTTTACAACCGTTGTACCACATAGCCTTGTGGTGTTTAAACTGCAATATGTCAGATATGTAAAAGATGCATTGTCAATTAATAAATTAACATATATTTATATAACTTCGAAATTATCTGAAAAATACAGTACACATGTAGTCACATTAGTATAATATAACATAACTGAATAAATTGGGTGAAATTGCTTACCTGTCCATCTTTCAAACCATATGCCAGATCAATTTCCCTTTGTGTAACATTGGCATGTCTGTTATGAAGATATGCTCTAACCAATTCAGACAATCATTGCCATGATAACCTACTTCCATTATGTTGTTTACATATTTCAATCCACACATTCATCCAGTCAAGATTGTTTTCAATGTATAAATGTAGTGCATCCCACTCTAGAGCAACTGAATAAAAAAAACATAATTCACCAATATTAAATATTAGTTATAACATACAATATGCAGGTAATTATAAATATTTATAATTTATGAAATAAATTATATTAATATATTAATGAGTATGATCATTTATACAAAAATGAAACTTTATATGTGTTATTAATATAAATTATCACAATTATTAATATATTACCTCTCATTTTTTTCATTCTACCTTTCCCCAACAGATGCTCTTGATCTTCAAATGTTTTGATGGAGTTCACATCCCAAATGAGATCCAGTGCATGCATAGTTGGTGCTTCTAATTTAGGAAGATACTGACTAATATACACCATGGATTGATATACCATATATCCCTCCACCATAGAACCCTCGGGATGTTCTCTTTGTCTAACCAACGCCTTCAATGATTTCAAGTGTCTCTCCACCATCGACATTGACCTTGTATGAACAGGTCCACAAATTTCAATCTCCTCAACTTGGTGTATGAGGTAGTGTTCTTGTGCATTGCAAAATGTAGGAGGTATATACATTTGTATTTCACACATTAGACGAGGAATTTCTCTCTTCCAATACTTTATATCATTTTCATGGATTTCTTTCAATGACAAGCATCTACATGAGATTGTGAAACAAGAAAATAACATGTTTCAACATAACATAATATAATATATTACATTACATTACAAGTAAAACATGTGTCATTAAGTACAACAATAATTTGAAAGAACATTTTGTAGATAAATCACAACTACGTCTTACCTCATGTATTTTCCAAGATCATATATAACTTGTTTGACGTTGTTGTCAAAGTCGTTTGGGAGAGATAGCAGTAGAACATACTGTAACAACAAAATGAATCGTTATTTGTTTCGACCAAAGTAGACAAGCAAAAATAAAAAAAATAAAAGATCTATAAGGCCAATATATATAAATATGTATACCAAAATTATTACCTTAATGAAGGTATGCCAATCATGTCTTTTTACCCCACCAAATTCACCTTTCTTCGTTAAGATATTTTTTATGTTTGAAGCAAAGCCCATGGGAAATTTAATTCTTTGAATGATTTATTTTACATCATTTCTTTGTTTCTCTGTTAATAACCATAGAAGTTTATTTTGGTCTAGTACTCCATCTGATCTATTTGAATATCGGATCACACTTCGCATTACATGATTTGCTTCCTGAATGTCAATACAAATTTTGACAATTTTTTCTTTGTCCCTCCTACCATATATGATTCACCATAAAGTTTCAGTCACATTCTTCCTGATATGTATTGTATCAAACAAATGAGCTATTTTTAGCTCCTCATAGTAGGGAAACCTCATGAATTGAGCGGGATAAGATTCAATTCCTCGTGGAATCCCATTATTAATACCTTCATGATGATTGCGGCTTTCATGAAGCATAAAAGAAATCACAAAATTAATTATCAAATACGGTAAAATAAATTCAATGATTAAAATAAACATTCAAAACATTACATGATCTATGATACATTATGAAATTGAGTACCTTCATGATTTCTATTATATTCCAACCTCCATAGGTGAGGTATCATTCTTCGTGGTTTTAAAACAACCTCTTCTTTCCCATTGAAAAGATGGTTTTTAGTAGTATGATACTATGGTTCTTAGGAAGTTCCTATACTCATCAAACACCATCATTCCTAAAAAAATTGAATGACGATACTTCATCTTAGGGCCACAAACTGGACATGCAAATTTACCCTTTGTTTGCAGACCTGCAACAAATGGATTAATGTCAATTATACGATGAGATTATTTAAAAATTAAATATGAACCATGATAACATTAAAATATTATATAGTATTAAAGAGCAATATTAGAATTCTACATACCACAAAAATTTGTTAGTCTAGGGGCATCATGAATTGTCCATAAAAGTATTCCACAGAATTTAAATTTCTTCTCCCTCATTGGTTTTGATATGCGTTAAGCCCTAATATTGGCTTGTTACCCCTTAATTGGGGAATATTATATTAGTAATGTTATTTTATTTATGTCGGCTTTAGGCCATTAGTTGTAATTATACCTCCTAGTCTCCTATATATACCAAGGAGACATTTTCATTTTGAATTATCTTGTACTTGAACATTTAAGTGGGGTAAAAGGTGGTTTCCCCCTCGAAGAGGCTTATTATCTGAAATTATCTCTTTTTCAAGGCATTGAGTACTTTTTCTGAGGTTTTTCTATGCTATATTGATATTTGGTTCGTAACATATGGTATAAGAGCTCAAGGTCTTGGGGTTTCACTGCTACATCTAAGACACCTTGGAATTTTTGCTATAACTATTTTTCTACAATGTTTTAGAAGGAACGGCTTGGAGGATATTTAGTAGATGGATCAAGGTACGTTGGGTTCAAAATTAAGCTCCTGAGGCCTTATACTTTCGGAGATACATCCTGTACAAGATAGGATTCTGGAATCATCCTGAACTGAATCATTGTGGAATTTCCACTATAAAATATTTTATGTAACATTTCAGACCCCGCACTTCATATTCTATTTACATAAATTAGTAAGGTGTCTATGGTAAAAAATTTAGCTTCTGGGTCATCTTAAATTTGTAGATACACCCTGTGTAAGATAGGGTATCTGACTAGTCCTATTGACTAGTCTCAAGAAGGTGGTCCAGGTAAAACAATCATAACTTCTTCCTAGAGTATCCAAATTGAGTGGGACTAGTTTCATTGGATCATGGACAGTCTGTAGTATTTCTTGTGTGAGTTTCAGAATTTCATATCAATTATTTTGTGTGGGGCATGCTATGCAAGTGAGATCTCCTGGAAAGGACAAAATTCAGCAAGTTGTGGGGAAGTTACCATAAATTCCACTTGGCACATCCAATTTTGATCAGACCTATGGAATTACAGAGAAGAAATATCAGAGAACTACATAAAAGAAAGTTTCATACACATAAGGTCTGAAACTTGGGAGATACAATAGAAGAAATATTGTCTAGAAGAACCACCTCAAAATCAAGGTTCAAAAGTGATACTTGGCCAACATGCCACCAAAAAAGGGAACTTCTACACCAAATAAACCTCCATAAAATCCTAATTGGACTCTTGATGAAGGTGAAGAAATGTGTAGGGACATAAATGAACTACAAAAGAAGATGGATTCAATGGAAGCTATGTTGGATACTAAGATGAATGGTTTAAAAGGGGAGATCATGGAAGTATTGAAAAATTTTGTAACAGAGAAGACACATGAAAGTGAAAATGCATCCCATGAAATTCATGATGAGGACACAAGGAAGGTGAATCAATAATGGAGAAACTCCAATTTTGGTTTGAAGTCCAACCACGTTCCTAATATTGATATGAGGAAGTTTGATGGCAAGGACCCAATCACATGGATACTTTAGATGGAGCAATTCTTTGATCTCCATAATGTGCCACATACACAAAAGGTACGAATTGTTTTTTTATATTTAGAACCTAATCAATTTATATGGTATTGATGGCTTTGTTCTCACAAATCACTCGTTACTTGGACAATTTTCACGGAAGAAATGATAACACACTATGAGGATACAAGGAGAAATACCTTCTTTAGCCAATTGATAAATCTCAAGCAAAAGGGTTCAGTTACCGAGCACATTGAGAAATTCCAAAGATTGAATATAAAGGTAACCGATATTCCATATAAGCACTTTATTAATGTATTCATAGGAACTTTAAAGGATCACATTCAACATGAGGTTCACCTTTGGGAACCCAAATTATTGGAGAATGCATTTAAGGTGGCAAGGAATGTTGAAAGTAAAAATATGGCTATGGCTACTAAAAGGACCAATCCTAACATCTATAGAGAGAATAATGTTCCTTCGTGTAAAACACCTCAACCTACAAGGTTGACACCCCAACAATTGGAGGAAAGAAAATCAAAAGTTTTAGGCTTTAATTGTGACGACAAGTACAGTAAGGGACATAAGTGTGGTGAGAAGAAATTATTCTACATAGATTGTGAGGAGGAAGAAGAAGAAGAACAATAACCATCTCAAGATGAAAATGTAGAAGCAATTTCGTCTGAAGAGTTGACTCCCACGATATCATGTAATGCATTGGCTAGAATTAGCACTCCTCAAACCCTCAAGATCGAAGGATACATCAAAAAGAAAAAGGTAATAGTCCTAATTGATTCTGGTAGTACTCATAATTTCATTCACTATAAATTAGCCAAAGATCTCAATTGCTTTGTATATCCAGTGCCAGAGTTTCAAGTAATGATTGCAGATGGAGTAACTATCAATTGCTCAGGAAAATGCAATAAGATCAATCTTACTATGGGGGAATATGTAATGAATAGTCCAATGATTGCTATACCCATTTGTGGTGAAGATGTTGTACTAAGAATCCAATGATTACAATCATTAGGAATAGTGTCTTTTAATTTTCAAGAACATTTCATGGAATTTTCATTGGAAGGAAAAGAAATTGAGTTAAGAGGTATCACAGGGAAACCCGGTAAGGTGATAAGCTCTAATGACATGAAAACATTATTGAAAAAGGGGCATCAAGGCGTTATTGCACAATTATGCTCACTATATGTTCAAACATCTAAGCCATCTATTCCTAAAGATCTCCAAAGGATCATTGATAAGCATTCCAAAGTATTTTAAGGTATTCCCAAAGGTCTTCCACACACTCGAAATCATGATCATTAAATTCACCTAATTCCTGGGAGTGTTCCTCCTAACATCAGGCCATACAGATACCCTTACACCCAAAAGAGTGAAATTGAGTGCATGGTTGAAGAAATGTTAGAGGCTGGAATTATTAGACCTAGCCAAAGTTCTTACTCTGCACCAGTGGTAATGCTATTCAAGAAAGATAGCTCATGGCGTATGTGTCCAAATTATAGAGAGCTCAACAAGATCACTATTAAAGATACGCTTCCCATTCTCGTCATTGATGAATTGTTAGATGAACTACATGGAGCAATCTATTTCACAAAATTGGATCTTCGTTCAGGGTATCATTAGATCAGAATGAAGGAAGAAGATATCCCAGAAACAACATTCCGAACTCATGAAGGCCATTATGAATTTTGGGTCATGCCTTTTGGCATTACAAATGCACATTCCACATCCAAAGGGTTGATGAATTCCATTTTCAAGCCCTTCCTTCAAAAATTTGTGTTATTATTTTTTTGATGATATACTAATCTATAGCAAGTCTTCGGAGGATCATGTGTGACATGTTGACAAGGTGCTACAACTACTAAAGGAGAAACAACTATATGCCAAACCATCCAAATGTTTCTTTGGAGTAAAGGAGGTAGAGTATTTGGGTCATATTGTATCTCATGGAGGTGTCAAGGTAGACCCTAACAAGATTAAGGCCATGATGGACTGGATGATTCCCAAAACATTAAAGAATCTTAGAGGATTTTTGGGTTTGATAGGTTACTACCGTAAGTTTGTTTAGAACTATGGAAGAATATCAGCACCTTTAACGAAACTAACTAAGAAGTATGCATTTTCATGGACTCCAGAGGCAACTAAATATTTTGAACAACTTAAAGAGGTTATGTGTAAAGCTCCTGTCTTGACCACTCCAGAATTCACAAAAACCTTTTTTGTGGATTGTGATGCCTCAGGAAATGGAATTGGGGTTTTCCTAATGTAGGAAGGAATTCCCCTGGCTTTTTAAAGTCTACCACTCAAGGGAAAGGACTTACACAAACCCATTTATGAGAAAGAAATGATGGCAATACTACATGCATTGAAGAAATGGCATCCTTACCTAATAGGTAGGCACTTCAAGGTCAAAATAGATCATGATAGTCTTAAACACTTCTTGGAACAAAGACTATCTTCAGAAGAACAAAAACAATGGGTAACCAAGATATTGGGTTATGATTTTGAAATCATCTATAAAAAGGGGAAGAAAAATGTTGTGGTAGATGCACTCTCAAGAAAGGATGAAGATGTTGAAGCCTTTCTCTATGCTATCTCGATCATCCAAACCGATTGGATAATAGAAGAAAGGGATGAATGGAAGAATGAGGAAAAAGTGTGGACTCTAATTCAAAGGTTGCAATAGGATTCCAGTGCATCAGATACATTTAGATGGAAAAATGATTCACTATGGTACAAATATCGCTTATATTTATGTAAGAACTCCCAACTCCTTATTTTTGGGATAGCCTTAAAACCGATGTTCAAAGGTTTGTGGTAGAATGTTTGCTTTGACAACAAAACAAGGTGGAAACAATTAAGACCCTAGGTCTTTTACAACCATTATCCATCCCAAGTCAACATTGGGAGGAGGTTTCCATGGATTTCATCACAAGGTTACCAAAGTCTGAAGGAAAGAGTGTCATCATGGTGATTTTTGATAGACTGACCAAGAATGCACACTTTTATGCACTCTCTCATCCCTTCAAAGCTAGTACAGTTGCCACCGCATTCATGGAGACAATTCAAAAGCTACATGGCATCCCAAAGATTATTGCAAGTGACAGAGATCTCGTCTTCACTGGACATTTTTGGACATAATTATTTTCTTCTTTGGGTACTCAATTGGCTCATAGCTCATCCTATCATCCTCAATCTGATGGACAAATCAAGATAGTGAACAAATGTGTGGAAGGCTACCTTCGTTTCTTTGTCTCTGATAAATAAACATAATGGTTCAAATGGTTACCCTTGGCAGAATGGTGGTATAACACTTCCATTCATACTGCAACAAAAATGACACCATTTATGGAACTTTATGGATACCACCCTCCTTCCATCACTTCTTCTCTAAAATAAAAATCTAAGGTTCAAGCAGTGGAAGATCACATTGAGAATCAACAACAAGTTCTCCAAATCTTAAAGGACAACCTGACCATGGCACAGAATTGCATGAAACAACAAGCAGATAAACATCGTAGTGAAAGAAGTTTTGAAGTAGGGGATTGGGTAATTTTAAGACTTCAACCATACAAACAGATGTCCCTCAAGCAATACAATAAGGATAATAAATTATCACCAAAGTACCGTGGACCTTATAAGGTGATGCAAAATATTGGTACTATGACATACAAATTGGAGCTGCCTGCATATTCATGAGTACACCCAGTTTTCCATGTTTCATGCTTAAAGAAGGTTATAGGCGACAAGATCCCAGTTCAAACTATATTGCTAGAACTTGATGAGGAAGTAAAAATCATATTGGAGCCTGAATCCATCACTGACACAAGAATTCACCAGTTGAGGAATAGATCCATTTAAGAGTATCTCATTAAATGGAGGAAACTACTGGTTGAAGATTCCACTTGGGAAGATGAGTCTTTTATACAGAAGCATCCAGAGTTACTCAAGCATTGTAGACAACACTTGTCTCAAGGGGAGGGGTATGTTAAGCCCTAATATTGGCTCATTACCCCTTAATTGGGGCATATTATATTAGTAATGTTATTTTATTTATGTTGGCTTTAGGCCATTATTTGTAATTATACCTCCTAGTCTCCTATATATACCAAGGAGATATTTTCATTTTGAATCATCTTGTACTTGAACATTTAAGTGGGGTAAAAGGAGGTTGCCCCCTTGAAGAGGCTTATTATCTGAAATTATCTCTTTTTCAAGGCGTTGAGTACTTTTTCTGAGGTTTTTCTATGCTATATTGATATTTGGTTCTTAACAAAATTTCATAAATTGTGATGTCAGCCCATAAATTTAGTAGCTCATTGATAAGAGGCTCGATATATACATTCATATCTTTAACCTAGTACTTACCTAATTGTTTGAAATTACACATAATTACTAAAGCAATTATATCATGTAATATATATAATTAAATAAATAAACAAAAGATGTTATGCAAAAACTGAAACAAATGAAAATGTTAAATTCAGAAAATTAATGTAAACAAATACCTGGAATAATCATTCTCAACATTATGTGCTCCCACTTTATTGACATCCAAGGAGGAATTGTATTGTTGATAAAAAAAATATGACACACTGAGTAAATAGACCTAAGCTCTTTAAATGGATTAACATTGTCATCTGCCAATGAAAGCCTAACATTACGAGGTTCATCTTTGAAATTTGCCCATTTTTCCTCAATTTCCCTAAATTCAGAACCATTGGCAGGCATTTGAAGAACACCATCTCCACTTCTATTACGTGCATGGTAATCCATAAATTGTGCTATGATTTCACACCTGAACAATCACTGCAAATGTGGAATTATGGGAATATGACGAAGAACCTTTCAAGGAAGCCTTTTTGTTACTTGATCGGTTTGATATCTATTGATAAGACATTGCAGACATTTGGTTTTTGAAGCATGTTGTCCATAGTATATAATATGGTCATTAGGACATGCATCTATAGTTTGATAATCCATTCCAATGTCTTTCATAATGTCATGCAAACCTCGATATGTGTGAGGTAAAATATTTGACAATGGTAACACAAATTCACCTAACAATCTAGAACATAACAAACAACTAGTTAATGTAAGATTATTAATCGTAAAAATTGCATTCTTATTTTACACATTAATTAACACTAAAAAAAAATATAAAAAAATCAACATTTATGTATAATATGAGATGAAACATATTACATACCTTAGTATATGTGTCATACAAGTGTTCGACAAATTATTCATATCCTTTAAGTTCACTAGCAATAATGTAGTAGAGAGAAGATTTTCTCTTGATCCTTCATAAAGTCATTTATTTGCCTTTTCTAAAAGAGGTTCATCATAAATACCAAGATTTTACCCATCCTCATCTGGCTGCAAAAAGAAATATTGGATCATTTGATTTGTCCCATCATCTTCTTCCATGGGATCATTAACTTGATTTGTCCCATCATCTTCTTCCATGAGATCCTCATTTTCTTGGTCATGATGATGTTCCTTAGCTTGTACAACATCATTTCTACTAATACTTGGTGCAACATTCTGTGAAATGTTAGAGGGAAAATCTAAATTTATAATTACAAACAATCATGCAAAATTAGTGTATACTATAACAAACATTCAAACAAAATATATACATACATACATACATATATATATATATATATATATATATATATATATATATATATATATATATATATATAATTTTATATAAAATTGACAAAATAAAAAAAGATAATGAATATATAGATAATTACCATGGGATGATATTCATTTGATCCACCATCAATGTGACCATATTTCCTACAATGTTTTGTAGTTGTTTCTATTAAAATTATTACGGGACGTCTGAGAAAACATTTTTTACAAGGGCAATAACATCTACCGTCACCCTTTTCACCCGCTTTACTTTTTTTCCCACCTCTAACAAAATTCTGCGACATTTTTCCGCACAAAAATACCCTTTTGAAACCGTCGTTGTTATAGCAAGATTGTCGCAACACATTTAAATTGTCAAATATTTATAGTACAATTTTAGATCACTATCGTCACAATTGCGACAAATGTGACCTAAAAATATTTATTTTTTCACCTATTTATTTTGGGTCATTTTTAATGGTCAATTTTAAGGTTAGGTAAGTCGTCTCTCTTGCGACGGACAAACTACATTCGTCTCTCTTGCGATGAACATTGACCGTAATAATTTAGTCAAACTATATGCATCGAGATAGCGATGAATACGGGGTGGATTTAGAAAAATTAAACTTTTTCTCTTGTATGTTGCGAAGAAAGAGTACTTTCGTTGCAAATTTTTCAATATGTAGTAGTGACTTGACTCCATCTAGGAGTTTTTTCCTTGTCTACTTTGCATACTTGCCACCACTTATTATGCTGATATTAATTTTCAGTATTCCCCTATTACTTGGATCCTTCTGATCCAATTCCTTCATGTCCCAATTATATTTCTAGTCATGTTCTCTGAGTAACCTTGGATAGTTAACACCAAATTCATTCTTGAAGCAATTTGGTCTAGCCTTATGAAATGCATATTCAACTTCTGTCATGCCATATTTGATGACCTTCATGCCATGCTTCCACTGCAAATTCTGATAGTAATAATGGACGTGCTATCTCCAATATGTAGGACCGTTCCTTGGAGATATTGCACTTTCTCCATGCATACATCTCGTCCTTATTTATAAAAATGATAGCATTCTGATATATATCAATCTGTGTAGATTAGATCTTCCCACTATGTACTTCTTGTGTAGCGATCTCTTTTCTCTGAGATAATGGCTCTTAGATATTTTTTGGACCCTATCATAAAGTTCTCATGTCTTTAGTACCTCTCCTAATCTAGGTTTGAACCAGACAAAACCCACAGGATTCCTTCCTAACCCCTTTTCCCTTCTTTAACATAGTTTTTGGGCACTAGCCTCTTTTCTTCAGCCCTCAACTCGCATGTGACCACGACTAGAAATGAGTGCTAACTCAATAGGTGCCTACTTCATGCTTTGCTGTTTCGGGCTTCAGAGTTCCGACACTTCGAATGATTCCACCTTTTTTCAACCCAAAACTCCCGAACCGTGCATCTTCGCATACTTCCACGTCACCCCGGTGACATCATCGCATCACTTTACTTTGATGTAATGTAACTTCGTGGGTTTCTTCCTCCCATTCCATAATGAGCCATTTATTCTGAAGTCTCCAGTCTCCGGACTTCACAAGCTAGCACCATGTGTCCACTAGGGCCTACAGTTTCTGTGCTTGGACTAAAACATATCAAAAGGTCACATCAAAATTTATATTTTTTAAATTGTGGGGACATGGGTTCGCAGTTTTGGAGTAACTCGTTGATCATTTCACAATTTTCCCCATGTTGACACATAGCCCTTCTTGGAAACAGTGGTTTAGATTGTAGGACCGCCTTGTAGAATTACTTTCTGCACATCTTTGATATCTACAATGCCTCCAGGACATCAATCTTGATAGATCATGATCAAAGTTAATGCGATCTTGACCCAGATAACTTCTTCACCAATTTTAAATACCTTGTGTCACTTGCCTAATTGGACCATGTGTCGGATTCATGTGTCCTGCCACATGGCACTCTACATTTCTTTCTCCCTACTTCCGAAGTAAGCAATCTGCTGACGCGTGTCTTCCATTGATTGACGACTATAAATTATTTCAGATCTTTAGTCTTGGGGAGTTTCAACCTCTACACACTTGCTTTCTCCCTGATTTATTTCACCCAAAGTTGACGATCTGTCGACACGTGTCTCCCATAGATCGACGACTGTAATTCACTTCAACTCTTCGGGCTTCGGGAGTTTCAACCTCTCCATAATCATTTTCTCCCGAATTGATTTCACCCGAAGTCCATGGATTTCCACGACGTATCCTCTCTCTCAGATCAACAGAACAGAAGGACTTCGTTACTTCACAGATTTCCAAAAAAACTCATGGATAACTACCTCACAACTTTTCCAGATCTGATAGTTTGGGGTGACTTTGTTTCTTCTTGAATAAATCCTAGTTGTTAACTCATTAAACCTTGAGATTTTATCCCTCTTTGAATATTTCTTCCCGCTATCTCTCCTGAGCTTCATTTCTCGAACCTGTTTCTCCTTAGAGGGTTGCTTTGAAACTTAGTCGACTTTCAGATCTGTGCACTCATTGCATAAAATATTCGTGCCCCTTCATGAAAAAACTCTAGTTGTTTCTCCCAATATTTTTTAGTCAAAGACTCTGCCGACACACTCCTTGCACCCAGGGATGCTATGAACCTCAAATTTTGTCCCTTTTGACAATAATTCACTATGAAATCTTTGTATCGTTAACCACTAACATGGCCCATATAGGCTCAGTGTCAAAACCATGGATTTGATACCAATTTGTAACATCCCCATCCACCAAAAGGCCGAGCAACGCCACTAATCAGAAACTTTACATAGATATGATACCAATTTGTAACGTCCCTGACCATAAACCCCTGTCGGGTAATGCTACAGAATCAAACTTAACTTTGCCTTTACTTCTTTGATACCATTTTGTCACACCCTCAACCACCCAGTCTAGGCCATGCTACTCAGATAAACAACAATTATCATATTCATATATATATAAACATAAACATACAACATATTTTATTCATACATAGATTAATGCAGAAATAACAATAAAATCAAACATGCAACACTCACAGGAAAAACACATAATATAACAACATATACAGACAATACTCATCAACCTAGCATGTACAAATACAAAACATGTAAATGAACATAGGAATGGGTACTTATCTTTCAATTGAAGTACACCAATTGTGTACAGACCTTCCAGGAACCTCCCAGCCATAGACCACGCTGATCATCACACTCAGCATTGGGTCACCCCTGAGATGGGACTAAAATCCACCAGGAAAGGGAATTATAGGATTGGCAAGGACAACAAGGAAGTTTCAAAAAACAAGAAGAAGGATAATTTATCCCAGGAGCCACTTACACCCACAACCCACAGACCCTCATTCCCCACACACCTGCTCCACCCTAGGAGGGTACACCTTCACTAATACAAGTCCATAGGCTACTAAACCTCCCTTACCTTGAGATTTAGCAATAGGCTGGACCATAATTCTTAGAGTATTGTATTTTCTACGGGACTCCCCCTAGGAGAAATCACTTCCCAACAAACTCTCACCTGGGAGAGTTTCTCATAGGCCTGACAACATCCTCCTTCAATTCATCTCTTATGTCAAATGGACACAGGTGATGTCAACAATAGAATTCAGGTAACACAGAGGTCAAGTCAACCACGTAAAATGGGTATGGACATAGAATATGACAACAAACCAAGCTTAGCCAAAACTTCGTTGGCAACAACCGCCAACCTCTACGACACAACATGAATCAGGAAAAATACAAGTTCGTTGGGCTTCACAGGAAATATGCAAGACAACTCTAGTGTTTGTAGGTTACAATAGGGCATGCCTCAGTGGGGAGTATGGCTCTCTTCCAGGGTGGATAACCTCGCAAGAGTGCTGACGCAATGGTGAAGTATCGTCTGTCGTGAGAGTCGCTAGACTCGTGAATGAGATGATCCGACAATGAGCTGAATTTCCCACTTAAAAATCCATGCACCTAGGTTGACACATGTCTCCCTGAAGCTACATTAGCTCCACTTAACACTCATCCCCCTTTCCCTTAGGAACTTAGGACAACACAAATTATGTCAAACCTTAGCCTTTAGGAAATAATAATATAATATTATTCCTTTAGAGGTAATCCCTATAGTTTAGCCCCTATTCCTAGACACTTAGCCCCTTCCCCACCTAGTGGAGCTTAGTCCCCAATAAATCTTTCTTTGTGGAGGGTCTACACACAACGATTTAAAATTTGTATTAATGATTTGCGTAATTACATATAAAAAACAGGCTCCTGGCCTTAGCATCCTAGGCTCTCTGGATTAATCATCACATAAGCCTCCTAGCTTATTATAACTTGGCTCACCAGCCTAACAAACATGTTTACAATTCGAAATTACAAGTGGGGCTCTACCAGGGGATATTACAAAAATTGGTGAATGCTTGTCATAATGGATAAACATTAAGGGTCATGGGTAGACTATGAGATAATATATAATCCTTAGTTATTGCACAATGTGATTGTTGTATAGCATAATTTAACTCAGAGAGATAGATATTCTACGGGCTATGATAGCCCTGGTTACAATTGCATTAAGTAAAAAGGATAAGCATAAGTCTTCAAATCCAGTAGCGATGACAAAAATACTATGCATATAATAAAGCTAAGTTTGAAACAAATATTTAAGATTAAAGGAGATTTAATATCCCTAACAAAAAATAATTTAATTGGTAAATTTGGGGTACATTGCATGACTGGAAACACATCTCAGCAATAAATTGGTTTGAATTTGTTTTAATGGAGGATGTTAGTCTAGATCTCATAGGAATTTAACCCCTCGTTATTCCATTAATGAAGAGACTTGAACTGTACCTCCCAGACTTGACACATCGGCCACCGCGTCCAATGTAGGTCATCCATCTCCACGGTTTCACATGGTAGAGGTACTGGTGCATACCTACTACATTACTCCTCTAACGAGGCCTGAGGTAACAATCTTCCATTGTTTTCCCCTTTGGTCTTGACTAATTTTGTCTCTATGTTGAAATTCGAAAACACCCTTTGCACTATATGCTCACATTTTCCCATGCTCTGTAAGGCCGAATACTTGGGAAACTCAACCCTGGTAAAATATGGGAGGAGGCCATGCATATTTGGTTCTCCTATGCACAAGGTAAGTCAAAAGACTTTGTGAAAGAATAATCTATTTGATGTAATGTGATATAAGAGATGTCTATTATCACACTCTCCATTTCTCTCTATGTTAAGGTTTTGCATATATTATCCTTGCCCGACCTTAAGAATTCTTCTCCCAAGGTTCCTCTATATTTAAAATACTACCATTTCACTCTATGCTAAGGTTTTGCATGTATTATCATTGCGCCACTTTAAACACTTTTCTCCCGAGGTTGATATGTGTTTAAGAGACTCCCATCTCGTTCTCTGTTAAGGTTTTGCACGTGTTATTGTTGTGCCACCTTAAGCGTTCTTCTCCGGAGGTTTCTCGATGTTTAAGATTTAGGTTTGGAGGCTATTAATTTTTCCTCGGTTGTCTGTTGTTCTTCTGCCCATACTTATTATGGTTCTTTCGTGGCCCAAAACTTTTAAGGGTCAAACCCTAGTCTGTCTCCTTTTAGACTTGTCTATTGTCGAACTTCATAGGGATTTTCATATATAAAATCAATATATAAAATCAATATTGTCGAACCATTTACACATATATAAAATCAATAAACCTATGTGGGAAAGCCCTCCATTTATATTCTGGGTAGAATAAATCCTCTGTGGTTGTTTCACAGGTTTTGTCTTGTGAAAAATATAAATCGTAGTGTAAATCCCTCTATGGGAATTTGTAAATAAGATTTGTGTAAACTATGTTAACGCTCTGTGGGGATTTTAATTTACACTCTATGTGTACAGTAGTGTTATTTACCCTTTGTGATGATCCATAATTATGCTCTTTGTAGGATATACCAATATTGTAAAAATTGTGACTTATGCTATGAGTATACAAAAGCATTATTTACCCAAGGTGGGGATTCGTGATTACGCTCGGTTGAAAATATATATAAACATTTTGTACTCGTAATTCATTCTTTGTGTATTAAAAAAATGTTACTTACCCTCTGTGGGGATTCAAGATTATGCTGTGTAAAAACTCTGTAAATAGTAAATCATTATTTGTGTATGCAAACACATTTCTTACCCTCTGTGAGGATTTGTAATTATGTGGTGTAAAATATATATATAAACACTCTGTAAGTCATAACTCATTCTCTGTGTATGCAAACACATTTCTTACCCTTTGTGGGGATTTGAAATTATGGTGTGTAGAATATATATATCAACACTCTATAAATCGTAACTTATTCTCTGTGTATACAAAAGCATTATTTACTCTCTACGGGGATTCATAATTTTTCTCTATGTATTTATATCAACTTTGTATAAATCATAACTTATTCGTTGTGTATGCAAAAGCATTATTTACCCTCTGTGGAGATTCATAATTGTGCTATGTGTATTTATATTAACACTATATTAAATCGTGACTTATGCTCTGTGTATACAACACATTATTTACCCTCTGTGGAACTCGTAAATCTATGCTTTGTTTTATAGCTGAATATTATGCACACTTACATTAAATTAATGATGGGGCCCTATTTTTGTTTTGCGAGGGTACCCATCAACCAATTTTGGGTCCACTCCTCCCCCTTTTGGGTCATGGACAAATTGTTTCACAAAAACAAGTGGCAATTTGGTTCTTCACCGAACTCAAGCTAGGTATTGTTTTAACTGACTCTTTATACTTAAATTCCATAGAATGAAAATACTAGTATGGATTACTAAACCCTTGTTTTCTCCTTTTTCAGGTTTATGCAATTGAGAAAAGAGGATCGAGGAAAACCTCTTGCTCGAAAGGTATTTGAGATCCGATCTAGGCATACCTTACTTCGATTACAACAAAATTCTCTATTTACTTCTTAGAATTCCTTTTATACTACAAGTTACTGTGGAGTATTTGGTCTATGTTACTGTAATATTTTGAACAATGCTTAATTGAATACAAGGGTTGATTTTGTAAGATACTTTGAGTTCATCACTATGTTTTCTATAGTAATGAAAGTTTTATTTGAACTGTTATTCTTTCTATCTATTCTCTATGGTGTTGTACTGATCTAAATAAAAATTCAACATACATAAATCAATACTCAATAGGAACATAGCAACAATTCTATTTTTCCTTTATGCACACACACACACACACACACACACACACACATATGTATATACAGTCATCTATAACCATGTTTAATGACCACTAGGAACATACAACTGTTATATCATTTCTTTATGCATGAATACATATGTGTGTATATATAGTCATTTACATATATATAACCATGTTTAATGACCAATAGGAACATACAATAGTTCTATCATTTCTTTCTGTATGAATACATGTATATGTATATATAATCATTTATATATATGTATAACCATACTTAATGATTACTAGGAACATACAGTAGTTCTGCTATTTTTGCAAAGTGAGAACATATATATGTATATACCATCATCACATAAATCATCACATTCCTAACAACTAATAATGAAGCAGAATATTGACAAGGAATGTAAGTAAAGGTACATATCTAAAAACAAGATGCAGATATACAAATGGAATAGCCACGTTCCACCCAACCATAGAAAAGAAAAACCAAGTTCACTTTCCCTGTTCACCCCCTAGCCTGACCATGAGTCCGTAAGGGAAAATTGAAATGATTCTCTTTAGCTACAATCACCATCCACAACTCAGAAATTCATTTTCCTCAAACTCATAGTGCTCATAACAAAAAAAATAGATTTCCTTTCTCCAACATACTAAGAAGTGTCCTACCTTCTCCATATGTTGTTTTTATATGCATATTGTGCCTAGGTATTTCCTTCCCTCTTTGGGAAATTTTCATCTTTACAAATCCTTGATTTTTAGGGGTTGCTAGTGGTCAAATCCCACATTTTCCACTTGTACAAATCAGCCTTGAGCTAACTCAAATTTTTTCCCCACTCATGGATTCATGGTAAGATATTTTTAACCTGCCTGTTCCATTTGTCTTCGAGCATTTAATTTATAAAAAAAAATTATTTTACATGTGTCAAAATAAAATAAGTTAGTTGGGAAAGTAAAATATTTTCCCAACAATCATCAAATAATTAATTACAATGATAAAATTGCAAATTCAGATTTCCCATAGATGGTAATAATTTCCAAATCCGAATTTTCCAAAAATGGAAATTTATTCCCATGTACACTTAGAATTTAATATTCTAATATTTTTGGGGATATTGCATCCTCTCCCCCTTAAGTACAATAGTATCCTTAGTGTTCATTCCTCTCTCGAAAGAGGGTTGGAAAAGATTTCTACAAATATTCCTCCAATTCCCAAGTGGCCTCCTCATGGCTAAAGTGCTTCCCTTGCATTTTTACCTAGGCAATGGATTTGTTCCATAGTACTGTTTCTTTCCTGTCTAGAATGCATAGAGGTTCCGCTTGGAACTCTCCTTCTGGTACCACCTGCACCAGGTTCCAATCAATGATGTGAGTAGGATCATGAATATACTTTTTTAATAAGGAAACATGGAAAACATTATGAACTTTTAAGTTTGTAGGAAGTGCAAGTTGATACGCCATGGTTCCAATTTGAGTTAAAATCTCGAAGGGGCCACAAAACCTGGGTGCCAGCTTTGAACAATTTCCTAGATTTAGAGAGTTTCTCCTTGCTTTGAATTTCAGATATACATAGACCCCAATTTTAAATTCTTGGCGTCTCCTTTTTAAGTCTGCATATCTTTTCTGTCGACCTTGGGCCTCTTTTAATTTTTTTTGTACTCTTTTTACCATTTTCTCCATTTCCTGGAGCATTTCCGGTCCAATCATAAGTCTGTCAACTCAATTATCCCAACTAATTGGAGTTGTGCATTTCCTTCTATATAATGCTTTGAAGGGACTCATCTTGGATGATGTCTGATATCCATTATTATAAGAAAAATCAATTAAGTGTAAGTACTCCTCCCACTTAGTTGGTTTCATTCTCACGTACATTCGTAACATGTCTTCTACAATCTGATTTATTTGTTTGATTTTCCCATCCGTTTGTGGATGGTAAGTTGTGTTGAAATTCAAGTTAGTATTCAATCCTACAAACAATTCCTTCCAAAACTTTGACGTAAATTTGACATCTCTATCCGAAATCACCATATTAGGAATTCCATGCAATCTAAATATTTCTTTCATAAATATTTCAATGATATTAATTGATTTTTAAGTTGATTTCACAAGTATAAAATGTGCAGATTTTCTAAGTTTATCAATCACTACCATAATTGAGTATTTTTTCTTTTCAGTCTTAGGCAAACCTATGATGAAGTCCAACACGATAATCTCCCACTTCCATTCTGGTATAGGTAGAGGATGTAGTAGACTGACTAGATGTTGATGTTCAACCTTTACCTGTTGACAATATAAGCATTTAGATAAGTATTCAGTTGTTTCACTTTTCATGTTAGGCCAATAAAATAATTTTCTTAAGACCCGTATCATTTTATGGTATCCTGGATGACCAGAATATGGCCTTTTGTGCAGATCGTCAAGCATTGTTGACTTTAAATCAACAGAATTAGGTATGTACAGCTTGTTTTTTAACCTTAGCAGTCCATTCTTATCCAAACTCATATCTGTTTTGTCAAATTTTTCTTCATTTTCTTGTAATTTTGTTGTTGTTTTGATGTATTTTTTGTCATTACAAGTTGCATATTTTATTCTTTGTTTGATGTCATTTTATGCTTTGCTAATATTTATCTCAAAAAGTGTGTTATTCCTTCGACTTAGGGAATCTGCAAATTTGTTTTCTTTGACTTTGATGTGTCTTAATTTGAAATCAAATTCACTTAAAAAAGTTTGTGAACTCGCTTGCCTTGCGTTGAGATCTAGTTGAATGAATAAGAACTTTACACCACTGTTGTCGATTAGTAGTATAAAATTTCTCCCCATTAAATAATATCACCACATTTTCAGTGCATGAATTACGACTGCTAACTCCAAATCATGTCTAACGTAATTCCGTTCATGTTCTTTCAATTTATGTGATTCATAAGAGATGATGTGTCCATATTGTGTTAGGACACCTCCCAAGACTTTTTTGCTTGCATCCACGCAAACTATAAAGTATTTTTTAGTATCTTCTACCCTTAGTATAGGTGTTGTCATTAACGGTCCCTTTATCTTATCAAAGTTGTCTTCACACTTTTGTGACCAAGTAAACCTTATTCCCTTTTTTTGTAGAGATGTAATTGGATACGCGATCTTAGAAAATCCTTCGATAAATCTTCGGTAGTAACCGGTAATTCCCATAAATAATCTAATGTCTACTACATCCTTAGGGATAGGCCATTCCATAATGGATTTTATATTCTCTGGATCAACTGCAATACCCTCTTCGGGTATCACATGTCCTAGGTACTATATCCTTCTTTGGTAGAAGTTTCACTTATCAAAATTCACATACAACTTGTGTTTCCTTAAGGTCTGCAATACTATTTTCAAATGTTCTTCATGTTATTCTTCCATTTTAGAGTAAACTAAAATATCATCAATAAAAACCAATACAAATTTATCCAAATATTGATTGAATATATTATTCATCAAACGCATAAAGTTTGTGGGTGCATTAGTAAGACCAAACAGAATTATGACAAACTCATAGTTTCTGTATTGTGTTCTAAATGTTGTTTTATTTATATTTTCATCCTTTATTCTAAATTGGTCATAACCTGACCTTAAATATAACTTAGAGAAGATCTTTTCTTCTCCCACTTGGTTAAACAGGTCGTTAGTACTGGGTAAAGGACACTCATTTTTAATCGTCATCTTATTTAGTTGTCGATAGTCAATGCATAGCCTCAAACTCCCATCTTTATTTTTTACGAAAAGAATCATTGATCCCCAAGGAGAGACACTTGGTATGATATATTCTTTATCTAATAGTTCTAACAGTTGAATTTTCATCTCCCTTAATTCTGGTAAGCTCATTCTATAAGGTTCCTTAGATATCGAGGAAGATCCAGGTAGTAGATCGATACATAAATCTATCTCTCTTCTTGGAGGTAGTTATGATATTTCGTCCACAAATACATCTCTAAACCCATGTAGGACTTTAAAGTCTTCTATATTGGGTTAATTTTCCTTTTCTAACAGATTAGTTACTTGAACATCATAAACTTGGCAGGCCTTATTCATACATTTCTTAAGATGCATGGTTGATATCTCCCTAACTGAAACTGGTTTTATGATCCCTTGTATTGTCCTAACTGTGTTGTTTTTGTCTCTATAAGTAAGTGAATTTTCGTAACAGTTCAAAGTTACTTTATTTTTCTCTAACCAATCCATTCCAATGATTATATCGTAATATCCCAAAGGTAAAATGTTCAAATTTAACTTTGTACTTTGACCATCAATGTTGAGTTCACATTCAAGAATGAAATATGTTACCTTTCTCTTAGTCCATGTTGCTAACTGTACTAACCAGGACTTAGCATTATTTACTTTCTTGAGTTTGTTTAATTCAACTAAACTAGGAGTAACATAACTCAGACTAGCACCTGGGTCAATTAATATAGAAATGGGGTTATCATGAATTTTACCTTCAACCTCGACGATAGAGGATTGATGATCAACTTGCCTTCCATCCACAACTACATTAATTCTGTGCACGCTTCTGCCCATATCCCCTACTGTAGAACCTTCTTGCAGGTTATGGACTGTAGTTCTTGCTGTGGAAATTAAGCGTGAACAGTTTCTCCCCAACTGAGGTTATCCACATTCCCAACACTTTAATGGTTCTGTAGGGATTTCCCCAACTTTCTTGAATCCCAGATTAACTGGTCTACCTCCCCCTTGAGCAATCTGGGTGCTGGAATGATAGTCCTTATTTTGGAAACCTTTTTCCATATTATGGAAAGGGGATGGTTGGAAGCCTTTATTTCGTTTATTCATTTTGTCATGTTTCTTGTCCTTCCATGCCTTGGGAATTCCAGACCTCTGTTTGTACTGATCATAGAACAGACGAGACTTTCTAAACACTTCGTTTAAAGTCTTGGGATTGTCAAATTCATTTTTTTCTTTGTAAAACTGTGGTAGACAACTTAAGAATCAATGTATCTTTACTTTATCTTCCTTAATGTATGGTACTAATCTCAATAGTTCAAGAAAATTATTTATCATATTTTCCATGGTCATTTTTCCAAGTCTTAGCTCATAGAATTCCTTAGTCTTTCTTTCGCAATATCTTTCGGACAAATATTTATTCTTCAAATATTTCTTAAAATATGACCATTCCATCTGTTTCTCTTTCAATCCCTTGGCCAATTTTAGGTCTTTCCACCAGATACTTTTTTTTTT
>ML780240.1:638069-650804 GCA_009831015.1 Picea engelmannii
AAAGTTGGAGTTTCTCCATTCTTGATTCACCTTCCTTGTGTCCTCATCGTGAATTTCATGGGATGCATTTTCACTTTCAGGTGTCTTCCCTATTATGAAATTTTTCAATACTTCCATGATATCCTCTTTTTAACCATCCATCTTTGCCTCCAACTTAGCTTCCATCTCTTGTACTTCATCTTTTTTTACTATCTTCTTTTGTAAATCATTTATGTCCCTACGCATTTCTTCACCTTCATCAAGAGTCCAAGTAGGATTGTCTGGAGGCTTATTTGGTGTATAATTTCCCTTTTTGGGTGGCATGTTCGCCAAATATCACTTTTGAACCTTGATTTTGAGGTGGTTCTGCTAGACAATTTTTATTCTGTTGTATCTCCCAAGTTTCGGACCTTCTTGGTATGAAACTTTATTTTATTTAGTTCTCTAATATTTCTTCTCTGCAATGCCGCAGGTATGATCAAAATTGGATGTTCCAAGTGGAATTTGCGGTAACTTCCCCACAACTTTCCTCTTTTTGGCCTTTCCAGGAGATCTCACTTATATAGCATGCCCCGCAAAAAATTATTTCTATAAAATTCTGAAACTTGTACCTTAAATACTACAGACTGTCGATGATCCAATGAAACTAGTCCCACTCAATTTGTATACTCTAGGAAGAAGTTGTGATTGTTTTACCTGGAACACCTTCTTGAGACTAGTCAGATACCCTATCTTACACAGGGTGTATCTAGAAATTTACGATGACCCCGAAGATGAAATTTTTACCAAAGATACCTTACTAATTCATGTGAATATCCTCTGGATTTTAGGGTTTGAAATGTTACAGAAATTGTTTTATAGTGAAAATTCCGCAATGACTCAGTTCAGGATGATTCCAGAATCCTATCTTGTATAGGATGTATCTCTGAAATTATAATGCCTCAGGAGCTAAAATTGTAACCCAACGTACCTTGATCCATCTAATAAATATCTTCCAAGTTGTTCCTCTGAAACGATGTAGAAAAAAATTTATAGTGAAAATTCCAAGGTGTCTCAGAGTAGCAGTGAAACCCCGAGACCTTGAGCTCTGATACCATATGTTAAGAACCAAATATCAATATAGCATAGAAAAACTTTAGAAAAAATACTCAATGCCTTGAAAAAGAGAAATTTCAGATAGCAGGCCTCTTCGAGGGGGCAACCTCCTTTTACCCCACTTAAATGTTCAAGTACAAGATGATTCCAAATGAAAATGTCTCCTTGGTATATATAGGAGACTAGGAGATATAATTACATCTAATGGAATAAAGACGACATAAATAAAATAACATTACCAATCTAATATGCACCTATTAAGGGGTAATGAGCCAATATTAGGGCTTAACAATATTTTGTTGACTTCTTCCTCCTTTTCATTGTCCTTTGGGAATTTTTTTTTTATTATGTTGCACAACAACATTTCATTTATTTCTAGTTGGTCTTTAAGTTCCTTTTTCAACTTTTCATTGTCTTCTTTAAACACTTGTAATTCCACGATAAGGTTCTTCATTGTTTCCAAAACCTAGGTGGATGAACTTCCTTCATTGTTATGCCCAGGTTCTTTAGGAAGTCCTTGATTAGGATTATCTTCAAGTCTGACCTCTTCTTCATTCTTTGCTACCATTATCACAACAAACCAACAATTTTTGTTTGTTTGTAACAGTAAACATATTTATTAGTTTTCCTTTAACAGAAAAATAAAAAATTAAAATAATTTATCCTTTCCCTGAGGTCCAAGTGTTGTAACCTTTATCTATGATATCATATGTAATGTACCCCAAATTTCCCAAACATTTGTTTTTTTTCAGGGGACATTAAAAATCCTTGAGTCTTCAACATTTGATAAATACATATCTTTAATTCCTTTATTGTAAGCAGAGTAGATTTATCGCCGCTATTTGATTTGGAATCATATACTTATTTTTAATTATACAATTGCGGCCAGGGCTATCATAGCCCTTAGAACATCCACCATCTCTCTATTAAGTCATGCTATCTAAAAGTTACAGTGCATAATAAACTAAATAGTTTATCCATATCAATTAGCACTTATCCATAATGATATACATACCTATAGTTTACCATGTAAACTATCATATGGATTGCATAGTACTGACACTATCCATGTATATATATATATATATATATAGTTTATCACATAAACTAACCTATGGATACCATAACGTTAACTCTATCCATATCAACATATTTATACATGTATTGTTTACCATATTATCTATCTCATGGATATTATATACTAGCACTATCCATAACATAAATATATTGTTTACTATATATCACTAACCTTATCCATAGCATTGCATAATGTTTAAAGTTATGTGGATACTATCGCTACATAAGATTTTAGCCTAACAATATGGTTATCATTTAACCCACAAACTGTTACACGATTATCATAATGCTAGCAGTATCCTCAACAATATACTTATCGTTAATCATAAGCATTAAAGTGTTGGAACCAAGGATGTATGCCCTTAGAAAAGAATAGCAAGCATATACCAATACATACATAAATATTGTAACCCTACCTGACTGGAAACACATCTCAACAATAAATCGGTTTCAATTTGTTTTAATGGAGGATGTTAGTAAGGATCTCATAGGAATTTAACCCCTGGCTATTCCATTAATGGAGAGACCTGAATTGTACCTCCCAGACTTGACACTTTGGCCACCATGTCCAATGTAGACTTGCCATCTACACAGTTTCACATGGAAAAGGTGTTGGCGCGTACCTACTGCATTACTCCTCTAACAAGCTCGAGGTAACAATTGTCCATTGTTTTCCCCTTTGGTCTTGAATCATTTTGTCTTTGTGATGAAATGAGAAAACTCCCTTTGCACTGTATGCTCACATTTTCCCCTGCTCTATAAGGCCGACAACTTGGGAATCTCAGCCTTGGTAAAATATGGGAGGAGGCAACACATCTATGGTTATCCTATGCGCAAGGTAAGTAAAACAACTCTTTGAAAGAATACTCGGTTTGATGTAATGTGATATAAGAGATGTTTATTTTCAGACTCTTTGTTTCAATATCTATTAAGGTTTTTCATGTATTATCATTGTTCCACCTTAAGAGTTCTTCTCCCAAGGTTGCTTTGTGTTTAAGAGACTCCCATTTCGCTCTCTGTTAAGGTTTTGCATGTATTATCACTGTGCCACCTTAAGTGTTCTGCTCTCGAGGAATCTTTGTGTTTAAAATTTGGGTCTGGAGGATATTACTTTTTCTTCGGTTGTTTGTTATTATTCTTCCCATACTTATTACGGTTCTTTCATGGACCGAAACTTTTAAGGGTCAAACCATGGTCTGTCTCCTTTCCGACTTGTCTATTGTCGAAATCCGTAGGGATTTTCATATTTACCATTTATGGATATATAAAATAAATAATCCTCTGCAGGAAACCCCTCCATTTATATTTTGGGTAGAATAAATTCTCTATGAGAGTTTCATGGGTTTCATCCTGTGAAAAATATAAATCGCAGTGTAAATCCCTCTATGGGAATTTGTAAATAAGCTCTGTGTAAACTATGTTAACGCTCTGTGGGGATCGTAATTTACACTCTATGTGTACAGTGGAGTCATTTATCCTCTCTGGGGATCCATAATTACACTCTGTGTAGGATATACCAATACTATAAAAATTGTGACTTATGCTTTGAGTATACAAAAGTGTTATTTACCCAAGGCGGGGATTCGTTATTACGCTCGGTGTAAAATATATATCAACATTGTGTACTCATAATTCATTCTCTGTGTATGAAAAAAATGTTACTTACCCTCTCTGGGGATTCATGATTACGCTGTGTAAAAAAATTTAAAATCATAAATCACTCTTTGTGTATGCAAACACATTTCTTACCCTTTGTGGGGATTTGTAATTACATTGTGTAAAATATATATATTAACACTCTTTAAATCGTAACTCATTCTCTGTATATGAAAACACATTTCTTACCCTCCGTGGGGATTCATAATTATGTTGTGTAGAATATATATATATATATCAACACTCTATAAATCATAACATATGCTCTGTGTATACAAAAGCATTATTTACCCTATGTGGGGATTCTTAATTGTTCTTTGTGTATTTATATCAACTTTGTATAAATCATAACTTATGCTTTGTGTATGCAAAAGCATTATTTACCCTCTGTGGAGATTCATAATTGTGCTATGTGTATTTATATTAACACTGTGTTAAATCATGACTTATGCTCTGTGCATACAACACATTATTTACCCTTAGTGGAACTCGTAAATCTACACTCTATTTTATAAGTGAAGATTATGAAAAATTACATTAAATTAATGATGGGACCCTGTTTTTGTTTTGCGAGGGTACCCATCAGCCGATTTTGGGTGCATTCTTCCCCCTTTTGGGTCATTGACAAATTGCCACACGGGCACAAGTGGCAATCTGGTTCTTCATCAAACTCAAGCTAAGTATTGTTTTAACTTACTATTTATACTTAAATTCCATAGAATGAAAATACTATCATGGATTACTAAACCCTTGTTTTCTCCTTTTTTAGGTTTATGCAATCGAGAAAACAGGATTGAGGAAAACCTCTTTCTCAAAAGGTATTTGAGTTCCTATCTAGGTGTACCTTACTTCGATTACAACACCATTCCTTATTTACTTCTTAGAATTTTGTTTATACTACAAGTTACTATGGAGTCTTTGGTCTATGATACTATAATGTTTTGAACAATGCTCGATTGAATACAAGCGTTGATTTTTTTAAATACTTTGAGTTCACCACTATGTTTTCTGTAGTAATAAAAGTTATATTCGAACTGTTATTATTTGTATCTATTCTATGTGGTGTTGTACTGGTCTGAAAATAAATTCAACATATATAAATCAATAGTCAATAGGAACATAGAAACAATTCTATTTTTCCTTTATGCACACACACACACACACACACACACACACACACACACACACACACACACACATATATATCTATGTGTGTGTGTATACAGTCATATATAACCATGTTTAATGACCACTAGGAACATACAACAGTGTTATCATTTCTTTATGTATCAATACATATGTGCATATATATAGTCATTTACATATATATATAGCCATGTTTAATGACCAATAGGAACGTACAACAATTCTGTCATTTCTTTCTATATGATTACATATGTGTGTATATATAGTCATTTATATATATGTATAACCCTACTTAATGATTACTAGGAACATACAGTAGTTTTTCTATTTCTACAAAGTGAGCACATATATATGTATATACCATCATCACATAAACCATCACATTCCTAACAACTAATAATCAAGAATAATATTGACAAGGAATGCAAGTAAAGGTACATATCTGAAAACATGATGTTGGGATACAAATAGAACAACCACGTTCCACCCAACCATAGAACAGAACAACCAAGTTCACTTTCCCTGTTCACCCCCTAGCTTGGCCATGAGTCCATAAGGGAAAAATGAAATGATCCTCTTTAGCTACAATCACCATGCGCAACTCAGAAATTCATTTTCCTCAGACTTACAGTGCTCATAACAACAAAAATAGATTTCCTTTCTCCAACATACTAAGCAGAGTCATTGTAATGTTGCCCAAAGTTGTCGAATAATTTTATTTTTTTATTAGGGACATTGAATCTCTTCCCTTGAACAAATTAATTTGAAAGACCTCAACTTAATAAATGTGGGTAGTTTTGTCATCATTATTTTTCTTTCACAATGTTTTATGCTACCATTTTATCAATAAAATCAAATATCATCTATAGAGACCACAAATCTGAGTTATTTCCATACTTGTACAGAAATCATATATATGAAGGTTAAGGGATATCCTCACTATACCCTAGTCTCTTATTTACTAACATACTTATTCACTAATGAATATATAAAGGGTTATTCTTTGAATGACTAAAACCCCACTAACATTACAACCATCTCTATGCATCAGCATTAACATTTAGATTACAAAAACCCCACTCGAATTACAATAATCCCTATCCATAGACATTTCTCATATCATATAGGGTCTATACTAATTTGAGTTTAAAGCATATATCACATACTTAATATTAGGGACTAGATGAATTTGAGTTCAATGCATACATCACAGACTTAATATAAAGGGTTCAATATATACATCACAGACTTAAATTAAAGGTGGCTTTATGCTAACTTATTAAGTAATAGACTTTGTGGTGAATTGTCTAGGGTTACACCCCGAACTCTATTACCACAATAACTAAAACATGGTTATAGTTGGAATCATTACGATTTCCAATGATAATCGTTATTCGTTCTGAGCTCAGGAAGGCAATCAAACCAGATCGTTGGACTTTAGTCGCGCCCTAACCTAGTTATCCTCTCGCTCTGCAATAACTTTGGTATAAATGTCGATGAGGGGTTTGTCAGATGTTGATTAAAAACATTTGTCCAATCATATTAATGACTACCTGCAAGAGTAATCCCAGACACTGTCACTCGGCCCCATGTCCAATACAAACATGCCACCTCCATCCTGTCACATGGACATCTATAGTCTTCTTAACTCCAACTATTACTCTATGCAATGTAGAGTTTCTAGGACTATTGTTCCATTCTCATTTGGCTCTGCGTTTTTTGTGTGACATCCCAGTGCTAACCCTCTGAATCTCTTCTGTGAGGAAAATCAGCGACATGGAGGTCCCTACTTGGTGTAAAGAAAGAAATGGCTACACGACTGCCCGATAAGTCCATAAGAGACTTTAATGCTTAAATTTACTGTAGTGTAGTGATAGTTTTCAGAAAAGGTTAACAATGGTTGTGATTGTCTCTGCAACTAAACTAGAAAGCATCCCCTCCATGCTTTGTGTGCAATATATTCCTATTTCACAACAGTTTAAGATACTGTGAGTGTGACCACCTTCCAACGAGATTTCCATTGGTTACTTGTGAGAAACTTGTACATGTGACTTCCTCTTCCTGGTTCCATAGCTGATGGTAAAAATTTAGGGTTTTTTTGGAAGAATTTATGATGTGAAAAAGATCGCCTCAATTGTGTGCAACATACCTATCGCCGATATTTTCGTGCTTAAAATCTTGTTTGGTTTTCTGCAGCATTCCTTAAACCATCTTGTGGCGTATTGTATGTATGTCATTATTCTCTGTGTAATATGTTCTATATATCTCTTACCCTCGCAAGGAGGTGAGGATGGCATGGATAACCAAACCCTCAGTTCTTAAATCTGCGACAACGCCTCCCTGGACTTACTAGAATTCATTTCGTTTTAGATCCACGGCGTAAAGTTATAAAGGAAAGATCCCTTTTGGTTTGTAACGAGATTCTTCCTCGCCATAATGTGCGCATGAAGTATCTCGAATATAGTATCCATTCTATTTATTTCTCACATAATTTATACCAGAAAGGTCAAAGTCATAAGACCTCACTTGATTTAAATAACTTACTTCCTCGAGTATATATTTTGGGTATAGAATTTTCCCTAAATTCTCTGTTCCTGAACTGTGGTTACGGTGTTTATTTGTACTTCCTTCACATAATAAAAAGGTTATTTAATTATCATTATCTGCAATAAAGTTAGTCGTTTCAAAAATGTAATTTGCACGTTCCCTTTTATACTCGGGTTCTTGTCTGTGTTTTACTCATCTTCAGTTTGTATATTTAAAAGTTATGATACTAGTGTTCTGTGGCCCTATATGAAATTCTGAATCCAACAATAACACCTTTGTTTGACATGCACTATATTATGTGAACTCTTTATCATTATGGTTATCAAAATATTAGATATTTAGAAGAGTTCTTCTTTCTTATTTGCATTATGGAATGCTTGATTAACTCTTTCTGTTACCATAATCTAATGATGGGACCCCTATTTTACTTGCGAGGGTACCCATCAGATAATTCTGGATCCACTTCTCCCCTTCGGGCCTATGGACAATTTTCTCAGCAATGCCAACATGAATGCACCCACGCCAACCTCAAGTTAAGTGTTTGTTTGCATATTAAATTTGTAATGTTTTAATTTTGTGAATTCGTCATGAACATTACTCTATCTTCAATAATTAATTTTCATTGATTTGTTTCATAAATTTGTTTACAGATATTCTTGATCTTTCCCTCGCAGGACTTAATCACTCTCAGGATGTGGTTTGATGAGGTCACCTCACTCGAAAGGTATTCAAGTTCCAATTTGCGACGTTAAAAAAAAAAACCACCCAGGTTCTGTTTAAAGTGATATAGGTTCCACCCTAGGATACTTTTATCGTGATAGTTTTATACCAAGCTCCTATAGATATCTGGTTACTTGTATCTTCAATTTTTAAAGGAAATAGACAAAGGGGAAACCCTATATTGAATACAATTTCACTATTTATTAGTTATGATCGCATGTGTTATGTAGAATTTGAAGACTTGTTTCAAGTGTTGTACCAAGTCTGTAACATGTTGTATGTTTTATGTATATATATCATTGAACATTTATTTTTGGGTTACTATAATGAAAAAGGAATGTAACTTTATGCTCCATTAATATAGTCAGATTTAATGGAAAATACTTGAAATCTCAAGTTATTCAAAAGTCAATAACAACTTTACGTGTTATGTTTATTTACTTGTTTATGCAGTTATGTGATTCTATTCATGTTACGATATATATATATATATATATATATATATATATATATATACACACACACACACACATATACATGACTCAACTTCATTGCAATGAAACTTCACAGTAGTTTTCTTAAATTTATTGGTTGAATAAAAATCAATCTGTAAAGGATTATTCTAAAATCCATTTCATTCTACCAGCTATTAATCAACAAAACATTCTACCATGAAATAATTAGATGTATTCTACCATCTATTAATCAACAAAACATTCAACCAAGAAATAAGTAGTTCTACCATCTTTAATCAACAAAATATTCAACCAGGAAATAAGTAGATGTACATATCTGAACAAAGTGATGGGACAACAAATGGAACAACCAAGTTCCACCCAACCATAGAACATAACAACCAATCTACTTGCTTCGTTCACCCCCTAGCCTGACAATGATTCCATAAGGGAAAACTCCAATGCTCCTCCTTTTCTATAGTGCTCTTTCAGATCATAAATTCCCCTTGCCTCACATTCAGAACAGTGCTCATAACAAAAAGTGATATCCCATCTCTAACATACTAAGTAGTGTCATGCCTCCTCCCATATGTTATATATGCAAAAACCTCTAATGCCTATGTCTTTTCCCCCTTTGGGAATTTTCGCAGCTTTACAAATCCCTGATTTTCAGGGGCTCCCAATGGCCAAATTCCTCATTTTCCACTTGTAAAATTCATCCCTGAGGTAGTTCAAGCATGTTCCCACTCATGGAGTCATCGCCAGCTGATTTCAACATGGTTGTTCCATTTTTCCTTCAGTAATCAATACAAAAATATTTTTCTTATACAATTGTCATAGTCAAAGAGTTGGTTGGGAAAATCAAATCTTTGCCCAACAGTCACAATAATTAATTACAACTAATTAAATTCCAAATTCAGAATTTCCATAAATGGAAATAATTTTCCGAATTCGAATTTGCAAAAACCATAAATAAATTCATAAGTGCATACAAACTTTAATAATTAATTTTTTTGGGATATTACATCCTCTCGCCCTTCAGTACAACACTATCCTCAGTGTTCATTCCTTTATCGGAACAAGTTTGGATAAGATTTCTTCAAATCTTCCTCCAATTCCCAAGTGGCATCCTCGAGCCTAAAGTGATTCCATTGCACTTTTACCTGGGTGATGGCTCTGTTCTGTAGTACTATTTCTCTCCTATCCGGAATGCGCAGAGGTTCCACTTGGAACTCGCCTTATGGTTCCACCTGCACCATGTTCCAATCAATCATGTGAGTAGGATCATGAACATATTTTTTAACAAAGAAACATGAAATGCATTGTGAACTTTAAAATTTGCGGGAAGTGCAAGTTGATATGCCACGGGTCCAATTCGAGCTAAGATATAGAAGAGGCCACAAAACCTGGGTGCCAACTTTGAACAGTTTCATAGCTTTAATGAACTTCTTGCTTTGACTTTTAAATACACATGATCTCCAACTTAAAATTCCTGGTGTCTTCTTTTCAGATCTACATAAATTTTATGTATGTCCTGTGCCTCCTTTAAATTTTGTTGTACTTTTCTGACCGTATTCTCCATTTCCTAGAGCATTTCTAGTCCCACCATGAGTCTGTCAACTAGGTTATCCCAGCTAATCGAAGTTGTACACTTTATGCCATATAGTACTTTAAAGGGGCTCATCGTAGCCGATGTATGATAACCATTATTATATGCAAATTCCACCAAGTGCAGGTACTCCTCCCACTTAGTTGGTTTCGTCCTTACATACACTCGTATCATATCTTCCACAATTTGGTTGTTTCGTTCAGTCTTCCCATATGTTTGTCGATGGTAGATGGTGTTGAAATTGAAGTTAGTATTCAACCCTGCAAACAATTATTTCCAAAATGTTGATGTAAATTTGACATCTTTATTCGAAATCACCATTTTAGGAATACCATGCAGTCTAAAAATGTCCTTCATAAATATTTCAGCAATGTTAATAGTAGACTTCACAGGAATAAAATTTGCAAACTTGTTAAGCTTATCAATTATTACCATAATTGAATCATTTTGTTTTTTAGTTTTAGGCAAACCTGTGATAAAATCTAGTGATATAGTCTCCCACTTCCATTCTGGTACAGGTAGAGGCTATAACAGGTCGGCTCGGTGTTGGTTTTTAGCCTTCACCTGTTGATAATCTAGGCACTTAGATAAGTATTATGTTGTCTCATCTTTCATATTAGGCCAATAAAACAACTTCCTCAATGTTGTTACCATTTTCTGGTATCCTAGATAACCAGAATATGGCTTCATGTGTACGTCATCCAAAACTGTTATCTTTAATTCAACATAATTTGGTATGTACAACCTGTTTTTGAATCTTAATAGACCATTTATGTCCAAACTCAGATCTGTTCTGTCTAAATTTTTTGCATTATTTTGTAAATCTTCCACTGTTTTAATGTATTTTTCATCATTATTACTTGCAGCCTTTATCCTTTGCTCAATGTCTCTTTATGCCCTGCTAATGTTTATCTCAAACAACCCATGAATTCTTCTACTTAAGGCATATTCCAATTTGTTTTCCTTACCCTTGATGTGTCTTACCTCGAAATCGATATGGATGAAGAAGGCCAACCATCTTGCTTCCCTTGTGTTAAGATCTGGTTGACTAAACAAGAATTTCACACCACTGTTATCAATTAGCAACAGAAATTTCCTGCCCATTATATAGTGTCTCCACATTTTTAACGCATGGATTACAATTGCTAATTTTGTGTCGTGAGTGACGTAGTTTCGTTCCCTCTCTTTTAGTTTTCATGACTCGTAACAAATCGTGTTCCCTTCTTGAGTTAGGACACCTCCCAAACCTTCTTTTCTCACATCCACGCAGACTGTGAAGTCTTTATCTGGGTCTGATACCCTTAAAATGGGTGATATTGTTAACAGTTCTTTTAACTTATTATAATTTTCCTCACATTTCTGCGACCAATTAAACTTGGTTCCCTTTTTCTGTAGGGATGTGATAGGGTATACAATATTAGAGAATCGTTCTATAAATCTATCATAGTACCCAGTGATTCCAATGAATGACCGGATATCCGCTACATCCTTAGGAATAGGCCATTCCATGATGTCTTATTTTCTCTGGGTCGACTGCAATACCCTTTTATATATTACATGTCCTAGGTATTGTATTTTCCTTTGATAAAAGTAACATTTTTCAAATTTTGCATACAATTTGTGTTTTCTTAAATTTTTCAATATTATCCTTACATGTTTTTCGTGTTCTTATTTCATTTTTGAATACACTAGGATGTCGTCAATAAATACCAAAACAAACTTTTTCAGATATTGACTAAAAATGTTGTTCATTAAACACATAAATGTTGTTGGTGCGTTAGTGAGACCAAACGGTATAACCACAAATTCATAATTTCCTTATCTCGTTATGAACATTGTTTTACTTATGTCTTGATCCTTTATTCTGACCTGGTGATAACCAGATCTTAAATCCAACTTAGAAAAAATAGTTTCCCCTCCCACTTGGTAGAACAAGTCATTGATTCTAGGTAGGGGATATTTGTTTTTAATAGTCATTTTGTTTAACTATATGTAATCAATGCATAATCTTAGAGTTTCATCTTTCTTTTTAACAAAAAGGATTGATTCTCCCCATGGTGAGACAATTGGTCTAATGTATTCTTTGTCCAACAGTTCTTGTAGTTGAATTTTTAACTTTGTTAATTCAGGTAAACTCATTTTTAACTTTTTAACTTCCTGATATGGGATCCAGGGGGTGGAGTGCACTATTGTTCATCTTTCGAGGGGTTCTACTATGTATCCCACAGGTGGAGATGGGATCCTGGCATTTTAGTTGAGTGGATTTGGCTATTGCTTGAGGACAAGCAATTTTCTAGCAGGGAGGACGGTAATGTCCCCACTTTGGGACATCATCACAGGGCAGAGACTTATGATGACCAAAGTAGCCAGATGGATGTTATAGCGAGTACAGGAGTATTTGAGAGGCATTGTGGGGTCCAGTTGGCATTTATCATCATATTCCATCATTAT
>ML780240.1:659775-729629 GCA_009831015.1 Picea engelmannii
AATTTCTATTAATGAAAGAAATGTACAGAGACTGTAAAAATACAGAGTGAAAGACTCGCTAGAATGGTGGCAGCTTATCTCTGAGAAGAGATGTGACAGCTACTCGCATTCGCAAGAAGATGATTACAATGAGGCTCTGAAGGACCTTTTATAATAAATGGGAATGCCAAAATTCCTAGACATCCAAAAACCTAACCCTAGGAGATGAAGCGCCAAAATTCATGTGGGCCCCGTTTGGGTAAGTGAGTATATCAACTTCGTGGGGTCGTAACTTTTGCATACGATCTTCGTTTTAGGCATGTGATAGCTCGTTGGAAAGGTATCATCGAGGAGATTCATTTTGGGGGATAAATCATGACTTTGGATATAATTGAGAATATCCATCTCAAAAAACCTTCATTTGGACCCTCAAAATGGCCCTGGAAGTTAAAACCTGCTAAAAATAGTAAATTGCCAAAATGGCCAGAAAAATGTTTTGAGCCATTTGGAAAAGGTGGGTGGCCACCGATATCCACCTGGATAAATCCTCCCTCCTTAGGAAGCAATGGTCTCCATTGCGTTGAGTTCCCGGGGAAGAGGGAAAAGCATTTGTTGAATCTGCATCTTGGTGAGTTGCTTGTCTTGCTGGAGACATCGCGTTGCTCAGTTTTTGGAAATCTATCACGAACCTGTTGCAGTTGAGGCTGCTCAACAAGTTGAGATACATGAGAGGACGATGTGAAGAAGGAATCTTTTCACTTTTCTGTATCCTTGTCGACCTGCTTCTGTTGAATAGAAGGTGCTTGGGGCAAGGTTGTAGTGGTTGCAGTGTCCTTTTGTTCTCCTTTTGAACAGATTGTGAAGAAGATGAATTTTGCAGTATGAGATACTACTTTGAGGCACTTTTTAGATGGAACAATAGTCGGAACTACCTCTGTTATTCTATAGAGATTACCCCCCAAAGTAACAATGACACTATGGGGTCGAGACTCATAAATAGCATGGCGTCTCCACATATATGGTTGGCCCAAGAGAAAATCAAAGACATCCAGTGGGGAAACATCACATAATACCTCATCCTTGAAGGGTTGGATGTCGTATGACAATCGACACTATTGGTTAACACGGAGATCTCCTCCTTGTCAAAGCCACCCGATGTTGTATGGCTGCGAGTGTGGTGTTGTCGACAATCCCAACTGTTTGCGACCTCTATTGAGATGAGGTTCTTCTGGATTCCACTATCAACAATAAAATGTAGTAGGGTCCCCTTCACCCACATCTATGAATGAAAAAGGTGCTCCATCTCTTCAGGATCTGTTGGTTCTTCTGGTTGAATTGTTGCGGTCGCAACAATAGCAGTGGGGTCTGCGTCGATGATCTGTCTTTTCCCATTATTTTTAGAATCAGATTCAGAATCAGGGTTCGGATCCTTGTCTTTGATCTCGGCCACCAATGATTGTTTTGAGCGACATTCATCGGTGTTGTGCCAAGGGATTTTGTGGAAATCGCACCATTTTCCAGTGTCCTTCTTTGTCTTCCCGTGACCCTTCTTTTCATGTGGCTTGGACTGGTTTTTGGGAGATTGATTGTTAGGGATGTCTTTGTCATACTTTGATTGTTGTGGATTTGCAGACCCAAACTCCCTTTTGTTATGGTGCTTAAATTTCTTCTCTATTTTAACAGCATATCGATAGGCAGCACCGAGTGATGAGATGTCCAGAAAATCCATTTCAGTTTGGATGTATCTGTGTAGAGCCCCACGATATTTCAGAATCAAATGTCGTTCGAAGTCTTTGATGCCTAGCTTGGTGCGCAAGGTATGGAAGCTATTGGTGAACTCTAGAACTGATTGGCCCCTCTCTTTCCACAGTGTGGTCCATCTCATGTACTAGTCCTCATAGTTGCCAACAGGGTAGTACTGTTCCTTTACCGCATCCACAAAAAAGTCCCAAGTGGGCTCGACCCCATATATTTCAGAATCCTTTATGGAACTCTGCTCCCAGTAAGTTTCCCACTGATGTTTGACATGAGGGAGAGCCTTAAGGAGTGCGAAGGTGATCTTTTCCTTGTCTGAAAAATTATGAACAGAGAAATAACCTTCTAGCATATTTAACCATTTATCTAGGGCATCTGCATCTATTTGAACTTCAAATATGGGAATATCAAAATTAAACTGTACCTTTAAAGGCGAGGTGCCTCCAAAGTGGCCACTTGATGAATATGTGCCTGATGCTATCGACAGGCGTTGAAGGATATGGGAAAAATTCTCCATCATTTCGTCCCTCTGTCGTGTGAGAGCTTGTTCAAGCAACAGACTGATAGGATCGTCTGCTCCATCATTTTTATTTTCTTCCGCCATTGAGGTTTTCTTAGGTGTGTGAGAGAGATTTTCCTCAAGAGAGACAATCTCAAGAACCAATTTTCTATACTCGGACCTCGTCGGGGACATGCACTAAAAAACGATCAAGAGCAGCCTGCTCTGATACCACTGATCTGGATTAGTTTCGGCACGAAATGAGATCGGAGATATAATAAAGAAATGCACAGAGATATCGCATATGTTCAATAATATAACATAAATGTATCAGATATGCAACCATAAACATAGATATATAGTAATACATTATTTCTATTAATGAAAGAAATGTATAGAGACTATAAAAATACAGAGTGAAAGACTCGCTAGAATGGTGGCAGCTTATCTCTGAGAAGAGATGTGACAGCTACTCACATTCGCAATAATATGATTACAATGAGGCTCTAAAGGAACTTTTACAATAAACAGAAATTCCAAAATTCCTAGACATCCAAAAAACTAACCCTAGGAGATGAAGCGCCAAAAGTCATGTGGGCCCCGTTTGGGTAAGTGAGTATATCAACTTCCCGGGGTCGTAACTTTTGCATACGATATCCATTTTAGGTGTGTGATAGCTCATTGGAAAGGTATCATCGAGGATATTAATTTTGAGGGATCAATAATGCCTTTGGATATCATTGATAATCTTGATCTTGAAAAACCTTCATTTGGACCCTCAAAATGGCCCTGGAAGTTAAAACCTGCTAAAAATAGTAAATTGCCAAAATGGCCAGAAAACTATTTTGAGCCATTTGGAAAAGGTGGGTGGCCACCGATATCCACCTGGATCATTTACTTCTTTATTTACCATCATAATAATATTGTTCCAGCATAATAATTGACAGTTTTAACACTATAATGATGAACAACAACAGTGTAATGATGAACATAAACAACATAATGATGAATAGAAACAACAGTATAATGATGAACAGAAACAACAGTATAATAATGAACATAATGATAATGAAATGTATTTACCTCAATATGACGTTGAATTGAAGCTCAACCTGATGTTGAACTGAAGCTAAACTGAAGTTGATGAATCCTTCCCAAACTGATTAAACTCCCAGCCATCTATGAACAACCTCTCCAGCTCCCTAGCCCTAGGATTCCTTATGGTTTCCTGGCCCCCGAGTCCAAAATTCCCAGGAACACATGCCCCTATAAGAGTCCTCAAGTAATATGTAAGAAAAACAAATGCAAAACATATGCATCCCAAATTGCTTCCTCCCTTCTCCTTCCGTCTCTCCAAATTTATCACATTCCCATAAATTAAAAATATCACTCAACCAAAACCACTCCCTCCTTCCCGAGTCCTCTCCCCTGCCTTATCTTCCTTGTCCTCCCTTATCCAACCGCCTTCCCCTCATTAATCACTCAATAGCCTTATCCCCCCCATAAATTGGTTCAACTACCAATAACAATTATATTATAAAATAAGTCTTCAAAAAAAATCTATTTTAATAATTCATTAAACTAATATTTATTAAGATAGCATTTATTATACTAATATTTATTAATCATGATAATTAAATAATTAATTAGGGTTGTTCCATAATTCATTCTTTGTGTATGCAAAAAATGTTACTTACACTAGTACATTTGGGTCAAATTCTAATGGTGCATTCGACACAATTGCCACTTTATATTGTTGGGAGAATGACAAACAACAGAACCCCACAAACCTCGTTTCACATGAGATCGCTTTTATGACGACATAGATTTTGTCTTTATTGCGACGTTTCATGCAGACACATGTCATCTCGGATTTGATTGTTGAAACCCCATATATCCTTCGTAAGACCGACGTCTTGGAGGTGGCTAGACCAACATCTTGGACATGGCCAGACTGACGTCTTGGACGTGGAAAGAGAGACGTCTTGGAGGTGGTAAGAGAGACAGCTTGGAGGTGGCAAGAGTGACGTCTTGGAGGTGGAAAGAGAGACGGCTTGGAGGTGGCAAGAGCAACGTCTTGGATGTGGCAAGAGAGATGGCTTGGAGGTGGCAAGAGCAATGGCTTGGAGGTGGAAAGTGTGACATTAAGAGGTATCATCTCTGACATGGTTGTTGTGGGAGTGACACTCTTGGAGGTGGAAAGACCGACGTCTTGGAGGTGGCAGGAGCGACGTCTTGGAGGTGGAAAGAGAGATGTCTTGGAGGTGGAGAGAGAGATTTCTTGGGGTTGGCAAGAGCAATGTTAAGAGTTATCAGCTTCAATGTGGTTTATATGGGAGCGACACTCCAATATGTCGCAATAGCGACTGTGTTGTAGGTATTTAAAAAAAATGCAATATCAATACTGAGAGGGATAGGTACATTAACCTTTGCTAAGATACTAGCCATATAAATATTTAAATCTATATCATTGGTCTTGGATCTGGCAAGAGCAACGTTAAGAGGTATCAGCTCCGATGTGGTTTCTATGGGAGTGACACTCCAAGACATCACAATAGTGACGTTGTTGTAGGTATTTAAAAAAATATATAATATCAATACTTAGAGGAATAGGTACATTAACTTTTGCTAAGATACTAGCCATATCAATATTTAAATCTATGTCATCGGTCTTAGGCAAGGTTGGTTGAGGAGGAGGACTAAATTCCAATGGTAAAGGTGGTCTTGTCTAATGAGGTTTAGGATCACTAGGATATGTCTTGGGTGTGTTATCACACAGAAATGCAATTGTTGAGCTAATGTCTGAAATCTCAAGTGCAATCATGTGTAACTTAGAGGGAAGGCCCCTGTCACCTCACCGACCCTCTTTTACTTAAAGCCAACTTTCCTCCTACTGAAGGGGGTTTTCCTCAATTAATATTGTTGATGCAGGAGCATCTCTCCATGTCAGTCAGCCAGCCAGCCAGTCGTGTCATGCACGTCCATTCAATATGAAGAGAGGCACAACCCTATCTTTTATTTTGTAATTGAATGTAATTAAATGTAGTAGGTTCTTGAGCCATAGAGTCGTGCCTTTGTGCAGGCATTAGATAAGAAGGCCTTTAATGAGTTGTAATGTTGAGATATAGATCCATATGATGGACTAGATAGCCCATTCAATGTAATTGAATAGGGTAGGTAGATTGGAGGGAAGAGCCCCCTCAGGTAAAAGAGATTTCATATCTCATTTTGGTAAGTAGTAGAGTTGAAGTTTAAGAGAGCAGAAGAGAGAGAGGATCGAGACCTTGTTACAGGCCGAGGTCGAGAACACCCTTGTAAAAACAGGCATTTGCCATTTAATATAAACAGAAGCAGTTTTTCCTGCATTATTCTGTGTTGAATGGATGTCTGTGAGTGTTCTTTATATGTTGTGAATGTATGTTAGGCAATTGCAGGTTGTTTTGATTTCAGGTGAAGGTCTTTGAGGCTTCACACCAGGAGGGTGTGACAGAACACTGCGGGTTCTGACAGCCGTGCACAGAGGATGCACTTATGAACACTGTGGGTTCAGACAAAGACATGTTGTGGCACAGGAACTGAAATCAACAACTCAGGGAAGACCTCAAGTTTGTTGAATACTTTGGAGGTAAGGCTGTGTAGGAGAGACACAGTTGCAGATAGAATCTCTGAGGAGTTCTGTGAAGCTCTACCAAGTGGGCATTGAGCAGGTGCAAGGAGTGCTGAAGGGGAACTCCGTTGTGAGTTCAAAAAGAAGAAACAAAATCACTGAGGATTCTAAGAGCTCTACCAGATGGGCATTGAGTGGGTGCATAGGTGCACAAGAGGACAGAATTTTTGAACATTCTGTGAAAAAGATACTCTGCCAGGAGGGCATAGAGACAGTGTGCAAATAGGCATAGAAGAGAAGATAACTCTTTGAGTTCTGGAATTTGAGGAAGAGGCCACTGAAGGATCTTCACAGGGTTGTTGAACACCCTGCAGACTCAACAAGGAGTTGCTTGAGGCAGAGGATAGCCAGGAGGGCACCCAAACATTCTCCATCTGAGGGAGAAGGGAGAAAGACAAAATCCCTTAGGGGTCTGAGTGTTGAGAAGCTCAGGAGAGACAACATTGTATGTGTGCGAAGACTCTGCAGAAGCGCAGATGTCGGAATCCCTTGAGGATTCGAAGGGAGAAAAGCTCAGGAGGAACAACATTTCTATGCGCGCAGTGAAGCTCAGAGTCTGTAGTTCGCAAGAGGAGGAGACAGACAAAGGTTGAGGCCTTTGGGAGACTTATAATTCTTCCAATCACCGGAAGAAAGTGCGCAAGCTCAGGAGGGAGCACAGTCGTCATCAGATTGGCTGGAGAAGAAGATCTAGACTGTGGGTTTTTACGTCCAGGAAGGAGCAAGAGAAGTGCACATAAGGGGGAAGATCGCGAGTCGTTGGATCTCATTCAGAAATCCTGTCAGCCATTGGATCGGACAGGAGGTGCATGGGGTTTAACCCTTGTTACGCCAGTGCGAAAGTCCCGAAGGGCATTTGGGCATCGGGATATCAGCACTCAGGATATCATAGATCCTGAGGTCGAGAAAGCTGGGACATTTCAAGTCCCGAAATAGTGAAAGAATCATAGCCATCCATCTGAGGGAGGACGCGTGTCGCGTGATCATCCATTTCATAGATCCGGGCACTAGTTCGTAGAGGTGAGTCTTGAAGGCATCGAGATATCAGCGTTTTCGATATTGGGAGTCTTGAAGATAGGAGATCGGGAACTTTCCATGAAGAAATCCTGAGATTGAATCTGAGTCGTTCATTTGTGGAGATGCGTGGCGGATATATAGACTATCGGGGGAAGTCTCGATAGAAAATCAAGATGGAGCATCGTAGATCAACATTTCATGAGTCCTGAGGACGAGGCGTCCAAGACATTTGGAACCGCAAAATTGTGAGAGGCGATCAGAGCCATCCATCTTAAGGTGAGGCCATCGGAAGAGGAGACCCGATAGGGGAGTCACATCGGGAGATCATGCATCAGGATATCAGGAATCCTGTGGACACAAGTTTTATGCCTTTCGGCATTTCGATGTTCGAAACCCCAACGAGAGGTAAGACTGTGGTCATGGGGGATAGCGGTCATATAGGCCAGGAGCTTAGCCAGGAGGGCTAACGAATAAAGCGCCGTATTGGCAGATCGACGATCAGGAGTTCGAGGGGACAGAGGTTCTCGACATCAGAAAAGATGAAACCCCAAATCCCAAAAGACATAAGGCTACGGTCTTATGAGAAGTGGTCAGATGGACTAGGGCATAGCCAGAAGGGGCTAAGGCTGGAAGGGAGCACATCGACGAATCAGAGTTCATGAGTTCAATAGGACAGGAACTCTCGACGACGGGGATCATGAAACTCCGAAACCCGAAACTGAGTCAGGGAAGATCACGGTTGAGTGCAGAGGTTCGTGTGGTTGAATTAAGGACCTGTGGATCGGGTTTCTAGTAGATATTCCACGGAGGAATCGAAAGAGCCGCTTTGGCTCGCATGAGGAATTGAACGATCCTATGAGCAGACATAGAGTGCGTCAATTGCATCTGCATCAGTTGGTATCAAAGATTGATTCTTGTCTGTATACTTCAGGCCAGAGAATAAAGAGGTAAAGAGCACTCTGATACACGTCAAGTGGTATCAAATCTTGATTTCATCTGTATATTTTAGGTGAAGCGAGAAGGGAGAAGACAAAGCATTGGAGACTCTGTGGTGATTGTTTGCAAGTAGGCAGCAATCAAGAAAGCAGTCAGGGAGACTATAGGATGAAGCTGGTAACACTTTTGGTGCAGAGTGACAGCAACAGGTTTGCTAGGAAAGCAGACAAAGACAACACCATGGTTACAGAAGACCATAGGCATGCTGGGAGGAAGAGAAAAGAAGAAAAGCTTGCAGAAATGGATAAAGAGCTATATGAAATAAGGGCAGATATAGAGAAGCTCTAATTGTGGATGCGGCAGGAAGCAAAGCCGAGATGGGTGTATGAATGGCCCATGAAGGAGTTGAAGGTAAAATGGCCAGTCAAGGAGTTAATGGTCAAAATACAGCAGAGGTTGTTGAAACGATGGTTGAGGTATGCTGAAAACCTCAATGGACTTGAAGATATGGTTCAGGTATGTGAACCAGAGACTGGGGACATTCTCAGTGAGGAGAATGAATTGGGATCGGCTAAGGATCTCAAAAACTGCCAGGAGGGCAGAGAGGAAATTCCAGTTTGCGAGGGAGGCAATGAAATGAGCTTGCTGCGGGATCTCATAGACTGTCATGAGGAAAGCCAAGGAATTTCACATTGCCAGCTAGACAATGATATGATGTCACTATGGGATCTCATAATCTGCCAGAAGGGCAGCGGAAGCATCTTGGATTGCCAGGTGGGAAGAGATGAGAATTCGAGACTAGCTGAAGGTATCATGGACTCAGAGGTGAGTTCAATTCAGCAAGGAGTGTTGATGAAGATGGGATCAATTGCTCTCATAATCTTCCAGGAGAGTAGCGGAATCATCCCATATTTCCAGATGGGCAGGGATGAGCAGATGGGACTGTCTGAGAGTCTCATAAACTCAGAGGTGGACTTGGATCATCATGTGTAGCTGACAGAGGAGGAAGATCAGGATAATATTTTGATGATATGGGGAATTTAGATATTCCTATCATTTTCCCAAGGGGAGGCAGAAGTCTGTGTTGCATATGGTGCAACAACAACAATAGAACAGTCAGTTGTGACTGTCAGAAAAGAAGAAGGATTGGAGCAGACTTTGGAATCTTCCCAAGAAGATGAAGAAGATGAGCATTCAGAGGAGTGTCTCAACGCTTTTAGCCAGGAAGCTGAGGAAGATGTAGCACTGAAGATGACAGCCAGAGAATTAGGAGAGGATGATGAGCATTTTGAGGAATGGCTTAATATTTTCAGCCAAGAAGCTGAAAAGACTGCAACATGGGAGTTTGTAGAAGAAGAAGAAGAAGGGGCAGAAAAAATTTGTTTTTCTGATATGTGGAGACAAATTGAAGCCCTATAAAAGAGGGTGAAAGTGCAGAGCATGCACATCCAACAAGTGAAGTTGGATACTGATGAAGAAGGCATGGGAGATCATGATGATCTACCCAATTGCAGAAATTTTTTGTAGCTGGGGAGACTGCAAAAACAGGACCAGCCACTGGAACAGCTGGATGAAGAGATCGAGGAGATCAAAAGGATGATGGTGAGGTCAGTAGAAACTGCCAGCAAGGAGAGGCTGGGCAGAAGGGTAGAAGCAGCAGTAGCGTAACAACAATAGCAACAGCAAGGAGACGGAGAAGATGAACAACTCCAGAGGATGATTTGGGATCCAGGAGGATTTCAACATCAGAGAAGGGAAGCTCATGAGCAGGAGCTCATGAATTTTGTAGCTGAGGAGTATGATGCAAGAGCATCTCTCCACATCAGCCAGCCAGCCAGCCATCCGTGTCATGTACGTGAATTCAAGATGAAGAGAGGCCCAACCCTCATCTTTTATTTTGTAATTGAATGTAATTAAATGTAGTAGACTATTGAGCCATAGAGCCATGCCTTTGTGCAGGCATTAGATAAGAAGGCCTTTAATGAGTTGTAAGGATGAGATGTAGATCTAGATGTTGGACTAGACAACCCATTCAATGTAATTGAATAGGGTAGGTATATTGGAGGGAAGAGCCCCCTTAGGTAAAAGAGATTTCATATCTCATTTTGGTAAGTAGTAGAGTTGAATTTGAAGAGAGCAGAAGAGAGAGAGGAGCGAGACCTTGCTACAGGCCAACCTCAAGAACACCCTTGTAAAAACATGAATTTTCCATTTAATATAAACAGAAGCAGTTTTTCCTACATTATTCTGTGTTGAATGGATGTCTTTGAGTGTTCTTTATATGATGTGAATGTATGCTAGGCAATTGTAGGTTGTTTTGATTTCAGGTGAAGTTCTTTGAGGCTTCACACCAAGAGGGTGTGACAAAACACTGCGGGTTTTGATAGCCGTGCACAGAGGATGCACTTCTGAACACTGTGGGTTCAGAAAAAGACGTGTTGCGGCACGGGAACTGGAATCAACAACTCAGGGAAGACCTCAAGGTTGCTGAATACCTTGGAGGCAAGCCTGTGTAGGAGAGACACAGTTGCAGACAGAAGCTCTGAGGAGTTCTGTGAAGCTCTACCATGTGGGCATTGAGCAGGTGCAAGGAGTGCTAAAGGAGAACTCCGTTGTGAGTTCAAACAGAAGAAACAGAATCACTGAGGATTCTGAGAGCTCTACCAGGTGGTCATTGAGCAGGTGCATAGGTGCACAAGAGGATAGAACTGTTGAACGTTATGTGAAAAAGATACTCTGCTAGGAGGGCATAGAGATAGTATGCAGATAGGTACAGAAGAGAAGAGAACTCTTTGAGTTCTGTAATTTTACAAAGAGGCCACTGAAGGATCTTCACAGGGTTGTTGAACACCCTGCAGACTCAGCAAGGAGTTGCTTGAGGTAGAGGATAGCAAGGAGGGCACCCAAACATTCTCCATCTGAGGGAGAAGGAAGAAAGACAAAATCCATTAGGGGTATGAGTTTTTTCAAAGCTTAGGAGAGACAACACTGTGTGTGCGCGAAGACTCTGCAGAAGCGCAGACGTTGGAATCCCTTAAGGATTCGAAGGGAGCAAAGCTCAGGAGGAACAACGTTTCTATGCGTGTAGCGAAGCTCAAAGTCCGGAGTTCGCAAGAGGAGGAGACAAACAAAGGTTGAGGCCTTTGGGATACCTGGAATTCTTCCAAGAACCAGAAGAAAGTGCGCAAGCTCAGGAGGGAGAATAGTCGTCGTGAGATCGGCTGGAGAAAAAGATCTGTACCATGGGTTTCTACATCTAGGAAGGAGAAGGAGAAGTGCACAGAAGGGGGAGATCGCGAGTCGTTGGATCTCATTTAGAAATCCCGTTAGCCATTGGATCGGACAGGAGGTGTATGGGGTTTAACCCTTCTCACGCCAGTGCAAAAGTCCCGAAGGGAATTTGGGCATCAGGATATCGACAATCGGGATATCGAAGGTCTTGAGGTCGAGAAAGTTGGGACATTTCAAGTCCCGAAATAGTGAAAGAATCATAGCCATCCGTCTGAGGGAGGACACATGTCGCGTGATCATCCATTTCGAAGATCCGGGCACTGGTTTGTAGAGGTGAGTCTCAAAGGCATCAGGATATTGTCGTTTGCGATATCGGGAGTCTCGAAGATAGGAGATCGGGAACTTTCCATGAAGAAATCCAGATATTGAATCTGATCCATCCATTTGTGGAGACGCGTGGCGGAGATCCAGACTATCGTGGGAAGTCCTGATAGAAAATCAAGACGGAGCATCGGAGATCGGCATTTCGTGAGTCCTAAGGACGAGGCGTCCGAGACATTTGGAACCGCGAAATCATGAGAGGTGATTAGAGCCATCCATCTGAAGGGACGCATGGCGATGAGTGAGTCCATCGAAAGAGGAGACCCGATAGGGGAGTCACATCAGGAGATCACGCATCGGGATATCGAGAATCCTATGGGCATGAGTTTTATGCCTTTTGGCATTGCGATGTCTGAAACCCCGACGAGAGGTAAGACTGCGGTCATGGGGGATAGTGGTCATATAGGCCAGGAGCTTAGCCAGGAGGGCTAACAAATAAAGAGTCGTATCAACATATTGGCAATCGGGAGTTCGAGGGGACAGAGTTTCTCGACATCAGAAAAGACAAAACCCCGAATCTTGAAAGACATAAGGCTGCGGTCTTATGAGAAGCGGTCACATGGACCAAGGAATAGCCAGGAGGGGCTAAGGCCGGAAGGGAGCACATCGTCGAATCAGAGTTTACGAGTTCAATAGGACAGGAACTCTCGACGACGAGGATCATGAAACCCTGAAACCAGAAACTGAGTCGGGGAAGATCACGGTTGAGTGCAGAGGGCCATGTGGTTGAATTAAGGACCCGTGGATCAGGTTTCTAGTAGAGATTCCACAGAGGAATCGAAAGAGCCGCTTCGGCTTTCATGAGGAATTGAATGATCCTGTGAGCGGACGTAGGGTGCGTGAATTGCGTCTACATCAATTGCTAGGACTTAGGGTAAGGAATCTCAATGTGGAGAGTGAACTCTGAGAAAAATGTGTTTGGATAGCTTTAGACTATTGAATAAAGTACTTGGAGGTCTCAAGATCAATGTATTTTCAATGGGCATATGGACTTAATGTAGAAATTCAATGGAGACTAAGGGAAAAATAAGACTTGAAAGTCCATAATAGGATTATCACCTCATAAGCCTAGTTCAACCTCCTAGGAGAGAAAACCCTAGATTGTATCCCCTCATAAACACTATGTGTCATCCTATCCCTTCAAGAGCTACTAGCACTAGATCAAGACAACTATGTTTTAAAACCTAGGGGGATAGCCACTTCTAACCCCTAGAACTAAACCCTAGTCAAGAAAATCCTTAAGGGGATAGTCACTCCTAACCATCAAGGAAAACCTTGAATGCTTCAATGAGTTAAAATGGATAAAACAAGGGAAGGGGATGATCACTCTCAATCCTTCCTTAGGGTTTCAATATTGTTCAAGGAGATACTAGTTGTAAGGGTTGATCTTGGGCTGGTAAATATGGCAGAATAGAATGAAGTAATCACAGCAGAATAAAGTGGATTTGTTTCTGATGTCCATCAAATTATTTTGGATGCACTAAAGGCGGGACATAAAACAAATTCAAGTGATCTCCAAGTCTTCTATCCTCTTCATTTTGTGGCTAGATATGGTGACATCTTAGTTCCTCAAAAACTTCTACAACAACATGTATTCTCATAAGGCTATATGCAATTGTTAATCCCTAGAAAAAGTTGGGAATATAGTTCTATATTGTTCATTGATATCATATTTAACTTGGATATTAGTTTCTTGTGAAAAATATTCTTCTCAAGAAGACTAGAAGTATTGTTATACAAAGAACTAACTTCATTTTGAAGTATTTCATTAGTATCATGTAATGAATCAATGGCATTAGAAAGACTGGATTTAGTGTCCTACAATGAAGTAATTTCATTGGGTATTTCATTGTTATACTTCTATAACTAGCATACCCCTAAGCAAGGGAAAGGAAACACCGAAGTGAATTTGTGTGGTTACTTTGCTTAAAGACCATGAGATTTTGTTTTTCGGAGGATTTAAATAGATTTATCCATGGGTAGTCAATGGTCAATGTTTTAGACTAATGATTTAGATATCCATTCTTAGGTGTAGGTACATTCAATGCATCTAATGAAGCCTATACAACCTTTGTGTGAAATTGGGTAAATCAACAGATTTGGAAATGCAACGACAAAAGAAACAAACTAATCATGAGAACGAATTGATTCCCTTCTATAAAATTCATGCAACCACTAAAGAGTTTGGATTTACCTTACATATATAAATGGTCCAGTGATTGTGGTCAATGGACAGCAACAGACAACACTGAATAGACTTATTGCAAGCTTCATTTGTGACAATCCAATTTGATCAACCTCTACTTTTTTATTCTCTACCTCTGACACTCTTTCCTTTTCCTTTGCTACATGTGGTTCTGTCATAATGATACTACGTGACACCACATACATTTTCTTGAGCCATCTAGATGGCTCAATGCTTGTGCATCCTTCTTGTTTTGCGTAATGTTTGGTGCATCCTATTCGTTAGATGATAAATAATGTGTATCCAATAAACAATATGCATCAAACATTTATCTCATTGCATGGTGTTTAATATTTTCCAGGGTCAAGCATGCAAGAAAGCATGAAGCATTTTGCATGAACATCACAGCAAGACAAGATGATATTGCCTGATATTTGACCATTTATATGAGGAAGGAGCTGAAACAGTTCATAATTCCAATGGATTAGTTGAATTATCATGTGTTTAAATCACTACTAGAGAAGGTCCAAGAGGAATTTGATTTCAACCACAAGAGAGACCTCACTCTCCCATACGATCTTGTTGTTTTAGAGCATCTTACATGGATTCTAACCAAGCATGGTTAGATGACTTAGTGTGTGAGTTTGGAGAAACTCGTCAACTTTGACTCCCATGAGACTGAGTGTGGATCATCCGAGGCCAAATTCATTTACTCCAATCAATTGGTTCTCCAAGCCTTGGATCATAAATCCTTTTGTTGACACTTAAAATCCTATAAATCTCGGGAAGATTTCATTGTTTATATTAACAATAAGAATTAATACATCTAAAGTGACCGGAATATTAGATGTGACTACAAATAATGTGGTATCTAGCCTCTAACACGTTTTTTAATAACAATCATGAGAAATTTGTAATGACATGATCAATGTAATAAACATAATGATATCGAGATGGTAAATTGCAAAGCTGCTAAATTATCAATTGTTGATAGATTGTGTAATGATTAATTGTACTTGGGACATCATATTAATTTCATAACAATGGTATATAAGTTGATATTAATTTCCTAAAATTAATAGCCTTTCGCTTGGATATTAAATTCCTAAAATTTATAGCATAATATTTTTTTTAAATGTGGCATACAATTAAAATAAAGAAAACCAAATTGGAAACAAATCATGATAGAAAACGTAACATTCGATGACCCTCTAGGTGAATCATGGTAATTATATTTGCATGAATGAATTATATAATAATTTCTCTAGAAACTTCCTGACAAAGTGTGTCGTTTTTGTGATCTATGATAGTCATGATAAACAATGTGACTGGTTAGATTTCATAATAAATATAATAATCAATTAAATTTTACATTTATTTTTACAATGTTATGGTAAGTCTCTTCCTTTTCTATGTAGAAAGACCTGTCAGTCCAGGAAGCCCTATAAGATCATCTCTCCAAGGAGTGATCTCCACAAGCTCGATGACTTTTGACACAAACATCAGCAGTTATTGTAATAACAAAAATATGTGAGTAAATGCCACTTGCATAGTCTCATTAACAAGGAAAGAGATCTTCACTCTGAAGCACTGAATGCAAGGGGGGGAGAAATTTTGACAAACCATTCTAGTTTTCTCATCAACCTCGCAAGAAAGATGAATCCAAGCGGAAAATACAAGTGATTCAAAGACTGTGACATTTCGAGAGTGGATATCATTTTGTTCATAGTATCCTGAGATGCAATAAAATGTTTCTTGCTTCTTGGGGAATACATAGATCCTTATATTCCCTTCTATATATCCCCTTGATTTTCTTCCAGCCAAGACATCCATTAGGGTATTTTTTCCATCACCACTAACTCCCATCAAGGTTGTAAGTACCCCTGGTCTAAAGGATCCACTTACATTGCAAAGTAGTTGTAGCCTGTCTTGAGCCAATCCTTCCCTTTTCATCTCCTATTACAAAATTAACATTAGTTCCAAATGTTCTAGTGAAGAGAACCTAGGTATGTCAAACTATTTTCATATTAAAATTCAATTGGATGATTTGTAGATGTACATATTGTTTGCATGTCAATATAATAGTTTATGTTCTCAAAAGCCATCGAAAACGGCTGGAAAGGAAGGATCAATCCTTTCTTGTGTTGTGTCGAGACTGTAATGACATTGACTTCTCCATCACATGTAGAATTGTCTTCAGAGGTTAGACTCTCTCTACTCTCTGACAAGTAAGCATGACTGAAAAAATCGTTAAATCTATGAATGAATAGTGCAAGTTTTTTAACATACTTTCAAATCTTTGGATGTGACCATTTTATATAGTTTTCTAGATTGCATTCTTTGCAGTTCAATTGTTTCATCCTTTCTTTCGAGCAAATGATAAAAGAAGTTCAAAGTCTCAGTCAAGATCATCACATAGGATTTATAACATCTCTCACTTTGTTGTCTGACAAAGGGTGTTACAGAGAATTTCTATAGTTCAATCAAGTTTTTCAGTTCATTGTCTATCGCAAGATTAGAATCGGTTACAATTAGTAGTTTTTCACCTCATTGTCTCCATTGAAGACAATGGAGACAATGAAGTGCCAAGATGCTAATTGTAACTGATTGTTTCAACCAGAAAATGAAACACATTTCAAAATGGAGATAATGAAGTTTCTCACTTCATTGTCTCCATTTTAAAATATGTTTCACTCTCTGGCTGAAACAATGTACTTTTAGCTTTGAGCACTAGATTGAAACATTCACAAGTACTGAAAGGATTTGTAGACATCTCATGACTTACCACTAGACTTTTTTTGAGATGTCAGTTCAATATAATTATGTTTCTTTCCTTGGTTGTTTTCTCTAGTTATGTTTTCTTTCTTATATTCAATAACATCTTCAGGTATAACAGCGTGTGAATTCCCTAAAGCCGTGGTTGGACGATGTTTTATTTGATCTCAATTTTTGGATGATTTGAATGCAAGAGAAATAGTAGCACAAACCAAACATTATAATGGAATGCCAGACTTATGGTTTAGGAATGTTAAAGAAACAATGTATGGAACATTGAAAAGCACACAGAACCCGATCAATGCTCCAATGCCAATCCAATAAAATTTATCTTCAACAAATAATCCACGATATTCTAGTACAACATGTCCAACTGTTTCATTGTTGTTACTGATGGGCTGCACAAAGATGAAATATTTAGATGAAAGGAAATATTCAATATTTATTTCCTAGACTATGATGATAGTGTTATCACACTAAATTGCCTTGGATCTTTTAGTTTGTTTTTATCCCTTTTTAAGCCTTAGATTTTAATTTTTTTTAAATCTTCATCCCTTAAATTTTATGTTTTATAGGACCCCTTAGATGATTAAATTTTCAAGTCATAGCTCCAGTTTGATCCTCAAATTGATTTTTTGTCTTAGAACCATTTTTAGCTCATGGCTTATTTTTGGTCCCCTTCATGACTTGTCCCTAAGTCGATCCCTCCCATGACTAGACATATGTGACACACCTCTCTCCTCACTCATGACCTCGTAGGCATGCCTCATTGTCCTTACCTACCTGTCCAATCATTTTTCAGACTGGAGTGTTGCACACTCATTAGGCGGTTCTGTAGCACCTTACCCATTCATCATGATTTCTACCACGAGTTATGATTACCACGATTGATGCCATGTTCATTGTTTTCAGTGCCAGAAGTCAGTTAAAGGATGCCTTCAAGATATTTCATTTATGAGCCCTGGTAACAGATTCTAATTTTGAAAAACTCAATAGTGATGCACTGCACAAACTCACAAGTTCTGATCAAGCGACATCAACACAACCAAATTTGATGCTGAAGTAGATTCGAGGGCTAAAGTTTTCACAATTTCATCCTGAGATTTCGTTGAAGATTCAAATAGGTGTCTACTCCACAGGTATCCCATGTTGCCTCCTCTGCATATTAATTTTCACAAAAAATTTGCGCTCAGGCTTTGGTTTGTCAATCTTGCACAGTTGTAAGGGATTCATATTTGCATGATAGCCTTGTCTTCTCTTTTCTTTAGACCTATAAAATTCATTGTCTGTACCTAGGTCTGATTACTGTTTTTTTCCTTAGCCATTGAAATTGCAAGCTCTTAATTAGCCTATCCTTTGTGTATGCTTCACGCTACTCAAAGTCGCTGCTTAGCCATACGGTGTCTCCCCTGCTCCCTTTGTTATTCGATTTGAGCATGTTTTTCCAATTTCAAAAGGAAAATTATAGGAGTACCCTCTCGTTGTTTAAGCCTTCAGAACCTATACAAGTATAAGGGTGTAATTCCCACAAGTCAAGATTGCCTTATTAGCACCAGTCTATTTCAAAAGGCCAGCCATGTACATTTGAAGCCTGATTTTAAGTCTTCCTAGTTATTGATATCCTATAAGCCTTTAAAATCTATCCTTCTAATCCATGGAGACTCCTCAATCGAGGAAGACACACAAAGGTGGCAAGGTGGTTAGGACAGAACCTGTGGACGTGCATCTTTTTGATGTAGAGCCCATGGCAAGAGAGGTCTTTCAAATAGTAGGGTGCCTCTATTTTTGCCAGAATATGCAAAGAGGCCAGATAGAGGTAGCAAGATAGTTTGCATTGTATTTTGATGGCAGGAAAACCAAGGTTGGGGATTTGGAATTTGAGGTGACTGAAGCCTCTATCTCAGCTGCAACACGGATCCCCATTTCAAGTGAAAAATGATTCAAATCCATGGATTTGAGTTTAGACTATGAAAAGTATCTCTTTAAACCTGAATATCAAGCCAATGATTTGTATAAAATTATGCCAAGGAGTCAATTGATTGAAAAGTTTGACATAATATTTTACATGTGAAGGGAGATTCAACACACTGTACCAGTACCACATAATACTTTTTCTACATTTTACCGGTAAGTTTGAGATGAATATTCCCTATTACCTGTTAAGGAGTATAGGTAAAATGTCAAACAGGATTCAAGCCAAATCTAAGGATGTGGATTCTAGCCTTTTTCACTCTGGATTGATCAGAATGCTAGTCTTTGAGGAATTGGGAAATAAAGAGATTTCATGGGATCATTTTGATGTTGCTTCTCATTTCAAGTTGGATCTTGTATCAACTACTCAATCACAAAAGGCAAGTCCTTTATCACCCACAAGTTCTAGTAAAGAAGGAACCAGTAGAAAGAGAAAGGGCAGAGCCCCTGTTCAAATTTTAGAAGTCAGCAAGCAGGTCATAGTGGCTGAGGAGGAAGCTTTTCCTTCCCCACAAAGAGATTTTTCACCACCTCCTCCACCAGGGATAGAAGAGGTTCCTTCTTCTACCAAATCTACATCCAATAAAGGGAAGAAGATACTCTTCCCCACTTCTCCTCCAGCAGTCGAAATCAAGGGTAGAAGACCTTTCACAAGGTCATCAATTCCTAAGGAGGTTTCCAAAGAGTAGTCTTTACAAGAAACACTTATTAAAAATAAGAAGAGTAAAGGCATTGAAAATCATGTGGAAGAGAAACAAGAATCCCCTGTATAGAAAGGAAAGGGTAAAGGAACTAAAAGACCTTTGGAGAGGAAAGATGAAAATTCTATGAAAGACTTTGAAAAGCCTGTGGAAAGAAAAGAAGAAACCCTTCTGAAGAGGAAGAAAGGTAAAATCAAAGCCACCAAGGAACCTGATGAGGTATATAAGGAACTTCCGATGTAGGTGGAAGAGGAGACTGAGAAAAATCCTATTGAGATTGTGCATGTCATTGCTCCTCCTGATAGTCAAACCTTCAAAATAATTATCAGGAAACTTAGGGATGCAAGAAAAGAGGTGGCTCAGTTGAAAACAGAGGCCATGTCTGATAGGGTGAAAATGAAGGAGCTCATGGATGGCTACAGCCATACACTCGACTTGGCAAGGTTTGCAGGAAAAAAGGCCCAGCCCCTTCACGGGCTACTCCAGAACCTTTATAGGCATAATACAGGTTTTCAATCTCAGAACAGGAAACTCAACGCAGATTTGCAGCATTTTCAAGAGGAGGTATCTGAAAGAAATTTGCAAGTATTGGTTGAAGCTTCCATTGAGAAAGAGACAACCTCACTGAAAAATCATGTCACTGCTAAGAAGAATAAGTTTGTTGCGTCAATTGAAGATCCTCTTTCTACCAGAAAGAGTGTGAGGTTAAGTGTCAAGATGAAAAAGTAGCTGGTAAAAGGTAAGCCCCATTTTGGAGGATGGTTCTTGTTATCTCCTTAAATAAAATAGTCAGTTTTGTTAATTTAGGTGATAGGAAGTCATTGAAAAATGCAGTTCTAAATTTTTCAAGGTTTATTTTTGAGAACCTTATGTTTGTAATAAATTTTTGGAAAAGTTGGATTTGATTTTTATTTTAAAAAATTAAAAACATAGGTTTTGGTGGTTAAGTGCCTCTCCAAAATCACTCCTAATCCACTGAAATCCCTATCTTTCGGTAGCATTAAACCGAAGTTTGGGGCTATTTAGCCACTGAAAGTGCAGGAGCTTGGAAACAATCAGCACATCCTTTCACACACCGGAACCGTCGATTTGATGTGTTATGATTACATTAGCCGCCAAAAGATAAAAAGAGAGTCCGATCATGATCGGGTAAGATGTGATTAAGTGTTTAATGATTTCTCTTTGACATATCAAGTCCTGAACCCTCTAAACCTTACAACTGTCATCTGATCCCTGCATAGTATGTCTCATCATTTAAACTTCAATTCCATGATATCGCGTGTCTTGTTTTACTTCATACCACTCGAACCTTATCCAATTATAATCCTGTCAAATCCTAAAATGTCTCTTATATCCCTCAAAATTAGGATTTTCGTAAAAAAATTCCCCTATCATATTGCCTCTGGCATAACCAAGCCTTAACCCCCTAGTTTTGCACTATGTGGTCTCCCTCCAAACCCGTTTTTCCAATTGCAGGTGTACAGGATATTTCCACCAAATGAAGAGAGGAGGACCAATTGTGAGGAGGGAGCTTAATGACATTGGTTACTGTTGACGAGAAAAATTGACCGTCCGTCAACTGAGAGAGTGGAACCGGTTCGGGGTTGTCTAATAACCCAAACCATTTGGAAAGAACCACCCTGATGAGTTTAATGGCTCCGTTGGCTGCTCTAAGGTCCTAAGAAAACCAAAGAGAAAACTAATCTAAACTAATTAATCTAACTAAAACAACTAAAACAAACTAAACTAACTAAAACTAAAAAAAACAAACTAATACACTAATCTAATTAAAACAAACTACTAAATAAATTAAACTAAAACTAAATATAAACTACTCTAACTATTCTATATACTAATTACTATTACACTAACTCTAATATTTAGCCGTCTAACTACTAGTTATACTACAACTTATTCACAAATATACAATATACACAACTGGCAGATTTAAATAAAACCTGTAAAACTCATGTGCTTTCTATCCTAAGACAGTTAGAGATATTTTTTTATTTTTATATTTTATGAATAAGAAATGAAACTTACTGAAATTAAATGATCTAATATACTAATTCTACATATATATCTAACTATATTCTAGCAAATACACTAACAAACAAATGACAAACTGTCCTGGAAACGCTCCCAATTTTTCCCGCGTATGATGACTTCAAAGCTGGTCGGAGGAAGGAAACTCGCATCGGATGATCGAAAGCTTCTCGTAAACGATAGGCTGCACTGCTCTTTAAGTTTTTTACAGGACAAACAAGACATAAAAAATCATAACAATTATATGATTTATAAATCTCTGCAATAAGGGAAACCTGTTATGCAAAAACTTATACTTGATAATTCAACTTATGAAGAAGAGAAATATGTCGTTCACAAACTGAATCTAGCAATTGCTATGTTTTTATGTATTGGAAGAAATCAGATATTGATTACAGTGATTAAATTATATCATTTTCACATGATTAAGATAGCTAAAGTAGTCATTAACCACATACAAATTGATACACACAACATGAAACAAAATGTTGATATCATGAGAAGCTAAAGCTGTAACAAAACACCAAATTCTGCCTCAGTCTGCATTAAAATTACATATACTTGTTCTCCCACGAATGAGGATCATCATTATTACAAAAATGATAGGTATTTATAAGTCTCTCCACAGGGTAAAACCTCCCTGTGGATAATATCAAATTGTTTTACATAATCTGGGAGATATCCCAAAATCAACTAAACTAGGAAACTAAAATGACATCAGAATATTTCAAATATCCCCTAACTGCTCATCAAATCCACTGCAATTTCGAATTCATCTGCAATAGACCAAAAATAACAAGTTATAAATATATTTTATTAACAAAACAATAAAAATATAATCCTACAGACTTAGCTACAGAATCATCTGATTTTGTAGCTAGTCTAAAATAGCATACAGGACCAGAATCGAAATCAAATCAAATCTTTTAAAATAATCAAAACCAATTTTCTTTCAGTGATCATTCAAAACGAATCACTAATGATTTTATTATTTTTATCATTCAATATTAAACATAATCTAAAGTGATTCAAACGAAAACAGGGGTAAGAATACTCTGTTTTTCTTTTATCATAAAATCGGGTCAAACAGTAACAAGATTGTTTCATATCAAACGAAATCAATAGTGAATCACATCGTATGTGATATGATCCAATCCAACACAACCAATTGCCACTCGTTATAGCTATAATGATGTAGCATAAGATTCATATCGTTTTAATTAAACACAAAAATGGAAAGACTGTTACGATTATGGGTAAATAAAACATTCATAACAGCATCGACCAAAATTCGCCATAGATTTCGATCGCTGATCGTTGCACAGTCAACAAATAGGATCAATTAATAGTGATCACAACCATCACAAGATCGACAGAAGTGATAATCGTGAACTGGGCAAACAATCGAAACAAATCATTACTGAGTTTAATATAGAATAAATCGTGAATCCAATCTCGTTTTACAAATTGAAATTCAAACAGAGTGTTCATTGCTATCACGAATCCAACCGACAACATGGTGGGACTAAAAGTTAACCAATGTGTATTAACCGGATGGATATAACCTTCATGAATTGGATCTATTCACAATTTGGATGCATATTAACAGAATCATATTGAACATAATCCGAATTGTATTCCTCTTGGTCGAAAATCACTATGGACATAAAACCGTGACAGTTAACCATTAATTCCAATCATATCGTATACATTATAACCAGATTGAACCGAAATGTGATTGTGTTTAAAAATTGAAATATGAGAAATAGCTTGTGTCTATAATAGATACAAACGACTCCCATTAACATCAGAGCATCCATTTTAGCTAAATTAAACCAATCAAATCCACACCAAGATCAATCAAATTGATGAAAATCCAATTGAAGCTAAAATGGGAAAACAAACTTCCATTTAATCCAAGGATGGCTATGTACAGAATGCATATAATGTTACAGATCCAATCCACGTTGTAAACAGAGCTATTCGAAACCAAATTCGAATTCGTTATATAAACAAGCGATATCAGAACATACCTGTGAGGCTGCTCAAACTATGCCAACCTAGAATTCATGACCGTTGTAGCTGATTCCACATTTTTAAACAAAATAGAGTATGTCATCCTTTGTTTCTTATCAGTGGCTTGTAACTTAGCCTTTTGAATGGTAAGTCGTGCAACCTGGTCCTCCAAAGAGTGAATTCTTGATTGTAGCATAGGCACATCATTATAATACCTCTCTAACCACGAGTTGCACTGATCATAGGGTGGCACTGTAGGTTTAGATAAAGAAGGAAAGGGTTTGGATGAATGACCGGGGGTTTCACAAGGCAACTTAATGCCTGGGTAGTTAGGGTCGTTTTGTAGGCAGGGGGGTAGGTTTGACACAAAGTCATATGAGGGTTCGTCACACAAACCTTTCGAATAGGGGTATTCGCTAGCCAAGAAACGCTCCACTTCCGAGTTGGAGTCTTCACTCAACACGATAGGGTTAGGGTTGACAGGAGATTTTGGCTTGTTCCTCGCCATTCGAGAAATTAGACGGGCATTCTTTTTTCCTTTGGCGTTTGCAGTGGGTTTGGATTTAGGTTTCTTGCTCATAGCCTCAACGTTCTTGGTCACAGTGTGGGGTAGGTCGATAGGTGAGTCGGGCAAGGGTTTAGGTAGAAGGATGTTGTAGGGTACCAGGGGTACAGACTTTTCCTCGCTCACTACAGGTTTGTCAACCTGTGGAGGGTTTGAATCCTCAAAACCGTTGTGAGCCATGAAACCACTCCAACAATCTTTGCGCAGACTCAAATGATAGACCACAATAATCTTAACTAGCCCATAATGAAAAAGGCTGCTATCAGCCTGGTTCCTTTTGTATTTCTTTGACATTTTAAACAGTATTCTATGCAAGTAGTAAGGCATATTGAGCTCAAAACCCATAAAAACCATAAGAAAATGAAGGTGGTGTAAGAAAACAAACACATACCGACCTTCACAGGTGATAAACTGTTTGATAATCATCAATAAATCATGCCAACATTGTTTCAGCATGGTCACGGGCAAACCTTTGTCACAGGAGGTGATTTTTCGTGACTGGAAGAGAAGTGTCCAAGGGACCTCCTCTACTTTTCAATTATTGGACCATCGTTGTCCAGTGGCAGGCAAACCCGTAGCAAGACTGATAAACTGCTCGTCAATTTCCAATTGAACATCATCGACCTTGGCCCGATAGCCATCAAAGTCCATGGCGAATTGCCTAGCAACGCAGAGGTTAAAACCCTCGAATTTCTGTATAAACGGAAGCCACCCAACTTCCTCAAGGTCACTGTGGGCACCGTTGAACATCAACAGAACCTGGCTACCATTAGGTTCAACCCTCATGACTGGAGCCATCGTGCTTGCACATGGTAAGGGTTTGGGTTGAATTCCCCAATACACAGGAGTAGATTCATTTGGTCTAACAGCTACGAACGATCAAAGGGGAAGCATTAATGTGCGCATGGGAGGGTGGTGGAGTTATTCACCGCCATGCATAATAGTAATGGCAAGGTACAACCGCCAAGTTCAACCTTTGTTCAATCAATCATAGCATAGTTCAAAACCTTATCATTCGGCCAACCAAAAAATCAAACGATGAGTGATATGCCAACGCGGGAATAACTATAGTTTTTCAAACCAATGTCATTCAACGTAAAATCAAACGCAAATGTTAACCACACACTTATTGCATAAATGTGTAATCAAAAGTTTTAAAACATTGTGACAATCTATTTCATAAAGTTGACAAGCCAAGAGCTATAAAATTTTTAACATAAGGATCACATTATATATAAAAACAAAAATAATTCATGACCTTTATGCAATTCATAGAATCAAGTATAAACCCATATGCTCAATGCCGCATAAGTTTAATAAAATCAAGTTGCGCAATCAAAGTAAGAACGTCCAAATGGGCATAGTTCGAAAATCCTTTCAGCCACATAACGATAAACCAAAGGTAAGTGTCGTTCAAAATACCAATAAAAGGATAACGATAGTTCAGATAGTGATCGAAATATGACCTCGAAAGGAGAAGTTTTCACGCTTACAGTCGTGAAAACTTAATGGAAACAAATTTGCAAGTGTTGCAAGAAATGAAAATATCGTCTATTTGAAAAATGCGACGAAAATTTGAAGTTCGGAAGACGTAGGTGTAGGAAGCTTATAGGACAATAGAAAAAATTGAATTGGCTGCCAACAGTTACCTAGAATCACATCCAAAGGTATGCCAACTTTTCAAAGACGCAGGCTGTTTCAAATTTTGTGAGAAATTGCAGAGCTCTCATCAATAGGTGACAGAAGATTTTTCTCTAACTTTTGATGGAAGAAAATAAGTCATCAGTCAAGATGAATTCCAGGTGGATGAAGCCCTCATAGCTGAAGTGACAGAGCTTCCAAGAACTGGATAAAATTGGTTTAAAACCATTGTTGCAAAATATGTTGAATGTAGGTCCTACTTGAAATCAGAACACAAGTGTTTAATATGGAAGAAATATATTCCTATATCTTTTATTGAAGACAAATGGAAACACTTGTTAAAATCCATCATTTTTTATATAACCTGTGAAGGTAGATATAATAGGGTGATGATATATCACTTCAATCTCATGAATCATTTTACTAGTAGGAGCCCACTCAACCTGCCTTATTATCTTCACAGGAGCCTGACAAAGATGGCTCATCAAGTAAAAGCTAAACCCAGCAAGGTAGAAGGTAGACTATCCCATCATGGCTTAATCAAGATTTTGATTTGTGAGCTACTGCAGAGAAGAAACAGGGATTGGGGCCACTTCCTATTCTGGAATGAATTTCAGATAGATCTACAACCAAAAGATAAAGAGAAATCTTCTTCAAATAATTCATCTACTCCCAGGAGTGGAAAGAGGAAAAGGAGATCCATCTCTCAAGTTGAAATTGATCAACCCTCTCCATATTCTAAACCTAAAATGGCTAAGAAGAAACTTAATTTTAGCAAGGATGCAAAAAAGGCCAAAGAGCCTACAGTGGACTAGAGGATCCTCAATCTCCTCTATACAGACTCTAAGGATGAAGAGAACCGGTTTGAAGAAGAGAAAGAAGAAGTCCTAGCAAAAGATCCAGTTACAACATGGTATGTAGATCCATTTACAGTAGGGTATGAAGATCTTCCATCACCTACACCCAAGGAGGAACACGAGCTGCAAAATGCAGAGGCCTCATCTAGCAGCAAAAGAAAGCAGAGCAAATCAAAGAAGATCAAGAAACTTAAAGAGAAAATAAAACAATAGGAAATGATAGAAAGGTTGATTAAAGCCAAGTATGAAATTATATCAAAGAATTTTGTAGAAACCAGTGAAGCCCTAGAAATATTGGCACATGAAAGTGTAAAGGAAAAGAAGAAGAAGAAGAAGATTGTAAAAGACTACAACAGTGTTTGGAGAGTATCTATGCATTTGAAGAAAAAGGTGAGGTCATTAAGGTTGCAGGCTATGTCTTCAAGACCTCAGCCTCAACTAGCTATTGATATTGAAATCCTAGCAGATGAAGCCATCCATTTGAATGATCCAGAGGCAGCCAATAATCCTACATCCATTCCAAAATTTGATCAAGATGCAAAGGTTTCAGAAGATCATCCCTAAGGTGTTTCAAAGATAAGACAAAAGACATTTTTCAATTTTGTTTAAGACATAACCTTCGATGGCTTAGGCGAACATTTGAAATGTTCATTAGACACCAAAAGAAGAATGTTTGGTAGCTAACTGGCCCAGATTTTGTCTATTTTAGCCACTGAAAGCACTAACAGGGCAGAGAAGTATTGGTTTTGCATAGATCCAAGTTTTTCTTATCCAAATGCCTCAGGAACGGTTCCAAATGATAGATAATAATTAAATTCATCATTATCAAGATTCTATTTTGATTTTGGAGATGCCTAGCAAGGTGGAAAGGTTAAATTGGTTACCTATTTTCTGGGCAAAAAACTATCTTGTTGCCAATAGGTGGCAATTTCGATTTGTCCCATATCTTATGAAGACCCATCAGCCTTGGAAGGCTTAATACACCTGTCGAATACTTTGAAGGACATGAAGATCACTTGAGATAAGGAGTTGACCTATTTCATAGGATCTCTCCCTATTTTCTTATGTCTATTATTGATTTTCTATTTTTGGTAAATTCGATCCAGTATTTTAGGATTTGGATATCTGATGTAAAGGCTATAAAGCCAAAAACTTTTGATGAACTAGGGGTTCAACTTTGGAGACTTTTTCACACTCTTTTCTTAAGCTTCTCATTTTCAGACCCAATAATACAAGTTTCTTTTGCATTACCTGTTCAGATTCATATTTTCCCTATCTATTCTATATTTGCACATGGATGTTTAATTCGTGTCTATTATGTTTGTCTAAAGCCTGATAGTTGTTATCCTATCTTTTCTTTGATGAGTTGAATTGAAAATATATTTTACTCATTGTGACTGGTCATTCATATATATTTATGTGTGAGTCTACTGGCAGAGTAGGAATTCTACATACATTCACTTAAGTTACAAACCCTCTGAACAGTGAGAGTTAAAAGTATTGTCATCTGGTTATGTTTATGCATGTCTTGAAAGAGCAGGTCTGATTTGGTCATCTGACTTGATCCAATTAAGAGAATATTATACATTATTGAGATATTAGTTAAGTTACCATACATATCTGAGACACAACCTAAGAGAGTTTCCTGGAGTGTTAACATATTGGCGTCGTTGCGGGGGACAAAGATTGAAGATCAGCTTTCCTGGGAGATGACACAAACTTTATCCTTGATGATAGACAAGGATTAGACATTACATTGGTTGTAATCATATATCGGTGATTCCATACGTTCATGTTGGCTCCAAAAAAAATCAGTACCAGGGAAAATCCAAAAGAATCACCTGTCACAGCAGTGCCCAACCCAAAACTGATTCTCAGAAGAGGAAGATCATTTCAAAGTCAAACTTCAAAATCAGGTACTAAAAGTAACCCTCTTTCTCATTCTAAGGAATCAAAAGTAGAAAAAATGGATTCTTCTTCCTCTAAGATTATCAGTGAAAAATCAACTATAATAGTTGCAGAGAGATCATTTGTTGAAAATATTTCTGTAGAGCAAAAAATTGTTTCTTATCAAGAGGAAAATGCCATTGCATAAGAAGTGATAGGATCTAATTTGGTTGAAGAAGCATATAATAATTTAGAAATAAATCACATCTCCTCATCCCTTGAGTCCTTTCACTCACAACAGAAAGAAGACCATATAAATATTAACACTAACCTTCTTGTTGTAGAACATATTCTACAGGAACTGTCTGCTAAAGGTAAAGAAAAATTGGTTGAACAACTTGCAAATTTCTATATAGCCTCATATCAAACTTCTTTCCCATCATAAAGCTCCCCCCCTTTTCAATTAAATCCCCCAAATGTTGAAGGATCTGAGAAAAATCTATCGCCTCTCTCACCAATAGTCGTTATGGATGCACCTACCCCATTGACCAAAATGCAACAAATTCTAGCTGCTAGATACACACCTCTTGTTTTGCAAAATCCACCTGCAGCCATGCCCACTAGTGATTACCAAAAATATATGCCAAAATTCATAGGAGAGGGAGATGTAACTACAGAGGAACATATATAAGCCTTCTATAGCTATGTTGAGAAATTAAACATAGAAGATACTAATGTCTAGACTAGAGTCTTTGTCCAGAGCTTATGGTCATGCTAGGAAGTGGTTCAAGGAACTTCCTGCTAGTTCTGTAGCTGGAATATAAGAGTTGGATGATGTCTTTTTAAAACATTGGGGACATAGGAGAGATTTCTTGTACTATATCACAAAATTTGGAAACCTTAAGAAAGAAAATGGTGAATCTGTGTCTGATTTCACCAAGAGATTCAACAGAATGTATAGTAAAATACCTACAGAAATCAAACCTATAGAGACTTCTTCCCAAATCACTTATGCCAACTCATTTTATTCTGAATTTTGTTTTCTACTGAGAGAGAGAAGGTCTGCTACACTTTTCTTGATGCAAGATGTTTCCCTTGAATTTGAGTCAAATATCTTAGCTGCTCATAAGTTAAAGGGAAATGTTGATAAAAAAAGGCAGAAGGAAGAAGCCTCTTCCTCATCAATTCAAAATCCCAAGATAGACAAATTGGCTAATATGCTAGATTCATTAACCTCAGAAACGTCAAAGCTAAAAAATGAAAATAAGAAGCCTGCCAAGGGAAAAGGCTCCTATGAATACCCTCATAGAAATTCAAATCAGAATCCTAATACTTTCAGGAGGAATAAACAACAAATAGAGATTTTGAGAAGAGAGAGAAATCCCAAAGAAGATCATAAGGTAAGAGCCCCTCTCCAAAATGCTGTGATGGATGAAGATGAAGATGATTTTCGAGAAGAATAAGAAGATAATATTCACTGTGTTGGAGATGATGAAGTGAAATCTTATTTGACACAACATGATTATGAAGATGCATTAATGACTGAATAGATAAATGAAATTTATGTTGATAATGGTGTTTTTCAAACTGATGATGGGAACAAATACAATCTAAGATCTAAGTCAAATACTGCCAAGCAGAGTACACCAGCTCCTCTTTCCAAGAAAATAGTTACCCTTGCCAAGCAACAAACTCAAAATTATCAGGTTCTTGATGAACAACCAATTTCTTTGAAAGCCCCTTCAAAGGAAAATGCACTAGCTCCTCCTCCCAAGAAGATTGCTACCTGATGCAGGAGAATTGCAAATATCAAGCGAGCGTGGAGCAAGCCCAACGTATTTTTGAGCACATCATAAATTTCTTGAAAATATTTTTGAAGTTGATGCACCAAATCTTTAATGAAGTCATTTATGAAGGAGCGCCTTTGTATATTGTATTGGACCTTGAGCGATTCGTTCTCGTCCTTAGTAGATAGGAGGAATTTAAAACTAGTTAATGCAGGTAGATAGACTTAAATTCATAGATTAGATAGTTTTAGAAAGAAGGAGGGAAAACGGATATAGGCACCCTCATTGTACATTGTAACATAGTTGAAGCAGGAAGAGCACAGGAGAATAGCAGAGAGCTGTAGAAGAACATCCATGTATAGAACTTGAATTAATAGAAGAAGTTGATTCAAATCCATGGTTTTGGTGTCTGTTCTCTATGTGTTGATGTTAAATGGTGTGCTCATGAGTGTTTTCTTTCCTGTTATGCATTTGCTTTATTGTTGTGTATGTGATTTCATGTTTGAGTTTGAAATCTGAGGGGAAGAAGAAAAGAGTTTCAATTGTTTCTCTATCTGAGCAAGGATTCCTGCAAGGAGTGCAGTCAAAAACATCCACAAGGAGTGCGTTGATGGAGGTTCAAGTAGTTTAGCTCTTGTTCTCGTTCACCCAGAAGTGAAATTGGGTTACTGGAGCCGTGCCGGGAGGGTGCAGGCTAAAGGAGAGTCTCAGTTGTGAATCTGAGCAGAAACTTTGAAGGATTGTTGCTACAGGTGTGCACAAGGTTGAAGATCTCAAACATTTAGGGTGTTTGAAGGTTTGTCGAGCGTGAGTAGGGGGTTTTAAATTCTGAAAAAGCTCAGGAGGTATAGTACTTTTGAGTGAACCCTGAAGACAAGCACAGGGAGTTGTGCGTGATAGTGTTAGAACATGCGTCACAAGTTTGCATGCAGGAGGACGAGTTCCATGGAGGAACCCATACTCCTTCCGTAGATTCCTCAAAGAGGGGAGATAGATGACCAAGATCTTAAGGAAAGGATTGGTGAAAATATCGTCAGCCGTTGGATCCACCAAAGAAGCGAGGAAGTTACAGTCGTGTTCGGAGTTTAAGCCCAGGAGGATCACAAGTCGTAGGATCGTTTTTGGGTTAACCATCAATCGTTTGATCAAGCTGAAGTTGTGCTGGGGTTAATTCATGGTGAGCAGAGGAAAGTCCCAGAGAGGCATCAGGATATTGGAGCATCGGGGTTTCAGAAGTCCAGAGACTTGAGACCTTTCAAATCTCGAAACCCCGAGGAGAAGTCCTAGCCGTGGATCTTAGGGCGGACACGCATCAGAAGATCCGAGAGGATTCGGGGTTCGACATTTCGGGAATCCTGGGGACAAATAAATTGTTACATCAGGAATCACGATCCCGCGATGTCCAGAAAGGCAATGAGGAGATAGTGACATGGGAGAGTCAACCCTCACGTGCATCGGGAATCAGCATTTTGTGATTCTTGGGAATCATAGCAGTGGAATCGCGAAATTTTGAAACGTGATTTCCCAATGGGAACAAAGAGTGGGACACGGGGAAGTTGGCATGGAGGACAGGTGGCGTACCACATCGGGGTTTTGAGAATCCAAAAACACTCGACCACGGGAATCGTGAAATCACGAAGTCTAATTTCCCAATCGTTAAGGGATATCTTTTGGAGAACTGTTGTAGGTGTGGAAAATTCATGATAGGGAATTAGAAGAGCTTTCAGCTCTTTGGGCTGAGTACAGAGGAGGTCCTGTAAATGGACATGCTTGGGTGGCGCGCCTGCGTCAAGTGGTATCAGAGAAAGAAAAAATTCTTTGCTTTCTGTAGCAGAGAAGAAGGAAATTCACCATGCCGCCAAGGAGACGGGATAGACAGTCACCCGATCCAGAGGAAAGAGAAAACCTGAGGAGAAGGGGTAGGCAAGCGCAGAATCCAGAAATGAAAAGAAAGATACGTGATCTACGAGCTAGACTCAAAGATATGGAGAGAGCACAACGACACACGGGCAGTGCAGGGGATCTGAGTGATTCCGACACTGAAGTTGAAGCTGAACATGAGGAAGAAGTTGTAGCCGAGGATGCAGCCAAGGAACGTCTAATCAAAGCTATTGCACGGATGGGTGCAAAAATGAAGATGGACGTTCCAGTTTATGAGGGGAATCTGGATGCGGAAGAGATTCTAGATTGGATTAGAGATTTGGATACATACTTCAATTATGAAGATGTCGAAGAGGATAAGAAAGTCAGGCATGTTCTCACGACACTGAAGGGACATGCAGCATTATGGTGGGATGAGCTATAAGAAGATAGATGTTGCAAGGGCAAGCAGAAAATTAAAAGTTGGGATCGAATGATTGCAAAGATGAAGGAAAAGTTCCTCTTGAGAGATTATCAAATCACTCTGTTCAGGAGGATGCAGAACCTGAGACAGAAGCCGATGACAGTAAAAGAGTACACGGAGGAATTCTATCGACTGAACATCAGAGCAGGTCATCAGGAGAGAGATGATGAGAAAGTTGTCAGGTACATGAATGGCTTGAGATATGATATCCAGGATGAGATGAGCATGGAAACCATCCGAACGGTGGAGGATTCTTATCAAATGGCTTTGAAAGTTGAAGAGAAGCTGAGTCGTAAGCAAGGTCAGCGAGGCCGAGGTAGGAGTCGGCCCAAAGGAAAATCGGTTGCCCAAGATAAATACCAGAAGCCCAATGACGACTGGAAAAAGCCTCAGACTAGAAATGAGAGAGGTGGAAGTTCACAGCGAGGCCAGCATGATGAACAGAGAGGGAAGCTTACAGAACAGAGAGGAGGATATGTTGATAATAACATGTTTCCTTGTACCAGCGGTAGAGGAAGAGGAAGAGGTGGAGTAATCACATGCTTCACGTGTGGAAAGAATGGGCACAAGTCATTCGACTGTCCAGATAAAAAGAAGGATGAAGGAGAAGCTCACATCACCGAGGCACATAGGCGAGATATTGAAGCAGAAGATGCAGAAGGTGGAAGGTCGTTGATGATGCGTAAGGTTCTCTTAACACCCGAGAAGGAGGTGGAGGACTCAGCTCAAAGAAGCAAACTTTTCAGAACTAATTGCAAAACCAAGGATAGGGTATGAAAGGTTATCGTGGATAGCGGTAGCATAGATAATCTCGTTTCAACCGAGATGGTAGAGAAGCTGGAGCTAGAAACGATTGATCACCCGAGTCCATACAAAGTTTCATGGCTACAAAAGGGACATCAGGTAAATGTCACTAAACAGTGTTTAGTTGAATTCAAAATAGGAGGGTATACTCTGTGATGTTATTCCTATGGATGTTTGTCATTTATTGCTGGGCAGACCATGGCAATATGACAGGAACGTAATTCATGATAGGAAGATGAATACGTATACTCTAGAGAAGAATGGGAGGACACACATGTTGCTTCCAATAAAAGATAAGGAGGTAAAACTAGAAGGGAGAAATATTGTACTTCTCATGAGTGGGAAGGAGATTCTTACGGAGGTGAAGAAGAAAGAAGATCCACAATTCTTTGTGGTCAGGAAACCAAGGATCGTTTTGACTAGCACGAGAGTAGACGATTTTCCAGGAGAAATTCAGGAACTACTGGAAGAGTTTGCTGACATCGTGGTGGACGAATTACCTCAGTCGTTGCCACAGATGAGGAGTGTGAGTCATCATATAGACCTCATACCAGGAGCTAGTTTTCTGAATAAAGCCGTGTACAGGTTGACGCCGCAAGAAAATGAAGAGGTCAAGAAGCAAGTCCAGGAGCTATTATACAAAGGATTGGTCAGGGAAAGTTTGAGCCCATGTGTCGTTCCAACGGTACTCAGTCTAAGGAAAGATGGAGGTTGGAGAATGTGTACTGACTCAAGGGCCATCAACAAGATAACCATCAGTTACAGGTTTCCATTTCCACGGATGGACGATTTAATGGATTGCTTGAGTGGAGAAAAATATTTTTCAAAGGTTGATCTGAAGAGTGGATATCACCAGATTCGTATGAGGGAAGGCGATGAGTGGAAAACAACATTCAAGACAAACGAAGGTTTGTATGAATGGCTTGTCATGCCATTTGGCTTGACAAATGTGCCAAGTACCTTTATGAGGTTGATGAATGAATTCCTGGGGGAATTCATCGGAAAGTTTGTCATTGTGTATCTGGATGACATATTAATTTTCAGCAAAACAAAGGCAGAACATCTGAAGCATTTAGCTACAGTAATGAAGAAGCTACAACAGGAGAAGTTGTTGATTAACTTGAAAAAATATTCACTTATGAAGAAAGAAATCATTTACTTGGGATTTATTATATCTTTGAATGAATTGAAGATGGATCCAGATAAGGTGGAGGTAATTAAAAATTGGCCATCATCGAGAAATATTTTTGAGGTGCGGAGTTTTCATGGATTGGCTAGTTTCTACCGGAAGTTCATCAGAAATTTCAGTGGGATTAGCGCAAAGATGATGGATACAGTCAAGAAATGACATAAATATTTTCACTGGATTGAAGAGGCGGAGAAAAGTTTCAAGTTGTTGAAACGGAAGATCATGGAACAACCGGTTTTGGTGTTGCCAGATTTTCAAAAGACATTTCAGGTAAAATGTGATGCAAGTGGGTTTGCCATAGGAGTGGTCTTGAGTCAGGAGGACAAACCTATTTCATATTTCAGCGAGAATTTGAATGAGGCAAAAGAAAAGTACTCCACGTCTGATAAGGAATTCTATGCCATCAACATGCATTGAAAAAATGGAGGCACTATTTGATTCCAAAGGAATTTGTTTTATATAGTGATAACCATGCATTGCAGTTTGTGACTCAACAGGAGAAGTTGAATCAGAGGCATGTTAAGTGGGTCGAATACATGCAGAATTTCACTTTTGTAATTAAGAATATTTAGGGTACTACTAACAAAGTTGTTGATGCTTTAAGCATGAAATGTTTGTTGATGCAGAAGTTCAAAGTCAGGATGTTAGGATTTGATGATCTCAAAGATATGTATGCAGATGATCAGGATTTTAAGGAAGCATATGAAGCAGCTGAGAATCTAGTTCTCAGAGACAGAAGCTAGTGGATAGAGTACGTGATCCAGGAAGGGTTTTTGTGTAAGGGAAATCAATTGTGTATTCCAAATTGCTCCATGAGGGAGAATCTGTTAAAGCAGAAACACAGTGGAGGATTGGTCGGACACTTCAGTCATGATAATACATTCGTGGAGCTAAGCGAGTCATACTTTTGGCTAGGGATGCGATCAGAGGTCAAGTGGTTTGTAAAAAGATGCAGGATTTGCCAGCATTCAAAGGGAAGAAAGCAGAATGTAGGATTCTATCAACCATTACCCATACCCGAGAGATCGTGGGATGAAATCAGCATGGATTTCATATTGGGATTGCCAAGGACGCAAAGAGGATTTGATTCAGTATTTTTGGTAGTCGATAGGTTTTCCAAGATGGCACATTTTATCCCATGCCAGAAAACCAGTGATGCGACTCATATCGCAAATATTTTTTTCAAAGAGGTCGTCCGACTTCACGGCTTACCCAGAAGTGTTGTCTCTGATAGGGATACAAAGTTCTTAGGACACTTTTGGAGGAAATTATGGAAGAAGCTAGGGACTAACTTTTTTTTTAGTTCAGCTTATCATCCTCAAATGGATGGACAGACAGAAGTGGTGAACAGAAGTCTGGGAGACTTGCTAAGAAGCTTGGTGATGGAGCACCACAGCCAGTGGGATAGTATATTACCGCAGGCAGAGTTCGTATATAATGACTCAGTGAACATGAGCATAGGCCATATTCCATTTCAGACTGTGTATGGCATGCAGCCAAGAGGAGTTTCTGAATTAAGGGATTCGAAACAGACTGCGACTAGGAGTGCAAGTGTCGAAGAGTTCACAGAGGCGATGAAATAACTTCACTGCCAGGTGAAGAAGCGACTGCTAGATTCAAGTCACGAGTATAAGCGCAGAACTGACCAGCAGAAGAGACAACTTCAGTTCAAGTTTGGTGAATTGGTTCTAGCACATTTGAGGAAAGAGAGGTTCCCGAGGGAAACATACAATAAATTGAAAATGAAGAAAATCGAGCCATGTAAGGTCTTGAAGAAATTGGGGGAAAATGCTTATGAGATCGAGTTATCGGATGGGATCGGAATATCTTCGATATTCAATGTCGCAGATTTATATCCATATAATGCAGGAACAGAAGGTGAACAACCAGAGTTTTAGTGGCAGAAGGAGATGTCGATTGCACAGAAGCCTCATATGGATAACATATTGGACAAGAGAGTCAGTAAGAAGATGATCCAGGTGGATATCAGTGGCCACCCACCTTCTCCAACTGGCCCAAAACATGTTTCTGGCAATTTTGGTAATTTACTATTTTTAGCAGTTTTTAACTTTCAGGGCCATTTTAAGGCCCTAAATGATGTTTTTTGAGAAAACGGGGAGTAACATGGATCTCACCCAAAAGTTGTAGTTCTCGGATAGATCTTTCCAATGAGATATCATATGCCTAAAATGGAGATCGTATGCAAAAGTTACGACCCCAGAAAGTTGATGCACCAACTTACCCAAACGAGGCCCATATGACTTTTGGCGCTTCATCTCCCAGGGTTAGGTTTTTGGATGTCTAGGGTTTTTGGCATTCCGGATTATTGTAAAAAGGCCTTCAGAGCCTCATTGTATTCATCTTCTCACGAATACGAGTAGCCGTCACATCTATTCTCAGAGATAAGATACCACCATTCTAGCGAGTCTTTCACTCTGTATTTTACCGTCTCTGTACATTTATTTCATTAATAGAAATCGTGTATTACTGTATATCTGTGACTCTTGTTTTATTTCCACTATATCTTTGTTATATTGTTGTCTCTCTTGCAATATCTCTAAATATTTATGTGTTATATCTCCTCTCTCATTTCGTGCCGAACATAAATCCGGATCAGAAGACCAGGAGGAAAGAATACTATGAGTATCTAGTCAAATGGAAGGGCCATCCAGTGGAAGATGCCAGCTGGGAGAATGAAGCAAAGATTCTGAAGCATGGATATACTGTGCAGGAGCTCATGAACAGGAGCCCATGAAATTTTTCAAGCGAGGGAGTATGATGCAAGAGAATTACAAATATCAAGCGAGCGTGGAGCAAGCACAACGTATTTTTGAGCACATCATAAATTGCTTGAAAATCTTTTTGAAGTTGATTCACCAAATCTTTAATGAATTCATTTATGAAGGAGCACCTTTGTATATTGTATTATACCTTGAGAGATTCTCTCTCGTCCTTAGTAGATAGGAGGCATTTAAAACTAGTTAATGCAGGTAGATAGAATTAAATTCATAGATTAGACAGTTTTAGAAAGAAGGAGGGAAAACGGATATAGGCACCCTCATTGTACATTGTAACATAGTTGAAGCATGAAGAGCACAGGAGAATAGCAGAGAGCTGTATAAGAACATCCATGTATAGATCTTGAATTAATAGAAGAAGTTGATTCAAATCCATGGTTTTGGTGTCTGTTCTCTGTGTGTTGATGTTAAATGGTGTGCTCATGAGTTTTTGCTTTCCTGTTATGCATTTGCTTTATTGTTGTGTATGTGATTTCATGTTTGAGTTTGAAATCTGAGGGGAAGAAGAAACGAGTTTCAATTGTTTCTCTATATGAGCAAGGATTCCTGCAAGGAGTGCTGTCGAAAACATCTGCAAGGAGTGTGTTGACGGAGGCTCAGTTAGTTTAGCTCTTGTTCTCGTTCACCCAGAAGTGAAATTGGTTTACGGGAGTCATTTCGAGAGGGTGTAGGATAAGGGAGAGTCTCAATTGTGAATCTGAGAAGAAACTTTGAAGGACTGCTACTGCAGGTGTGCGCAGGGTCGAAGATCTCAAACATTTAGGGTGTTTGAAGGTTTTCCGAGCGCGAGTAGGGGGTTTTAAATTATGAATCTTCAAAATTGACAAATCTCAAGAGGTATAGTACTTTTGACTGAACCCTGAAGAGAAGCACAGGGAGTTGTGCGTGATAGTGTTAGAATAGGCATCGCAAGTTTGCATGTAGGAGAACGAGTTCTGTGGAGGAACCCATACTCCTTCTGTAGATTCCTCAAAGAGGGGAGATAGATGACCATGATCTTGAGGAAAGGATTGGTGAAAATCCCATCAGCCGTTGGATCCGCCAAAGAAGCGAGGAGGTTATAGTTGTGTTCAGAGGTTAAGCCCAGGAGGATCACGAGTCGTAGGATCGTTGTTGGGTTAACCCTCAGCCGTTTGATCGGGCAGAAGTTGCACTAGGTTTAAGTCCTGGTGAGCAAAGGAAAGTCCCGAAGAGGCATCGGGATATTGGAGCATCGGGGTTTCAGAAGTCCAGAGACTCGAGACCTTTCAAATCTCGAAACCCCGAGGAGAAGTCCTAGCCGTGGATCTCAGGGCGGACACACATCGAAAGATCCAAGAGGAGTTGGGGTTCGGCATTTCAGGAATCCCGAGGACAAATAAATTTTTACATCAGGAATCGCAATCCCGCGATGTCCGAAAAGGAAATGAGGAGATAGTGACGTGGGAGAGTCAACCCTCACGTGCATCAGGAATTGGCGTTTTGTGATTCTTGGGAATCATAGCAATGGAATCGTGAAATTCTGAAACGTGATTTATCGATGGGAACAAAGAGTGGGCCATGGGGAAGTCGGCGTGGAGGACAGGTGGCGTACCACATCGGGGTTTTGAGAATCCAAAAACACTCGACCACAGGACTCGCAAAATCACAAAGTCCGATTTCCTGATCGTTAAGGGAGATCTTTTGGATAATTGATGTGGGTGTGGAAAAATCCCGATAGGGAATTAGAAGAGCTTTCAGTTCTTCGGGCCGAGTATGGATGAGGTCCTGTGAGCGGATGTGCCTGGGTGGTGTGCCTGCATCACTACCCCTGCCAAGCAACAAATTCAAAAAGAGCATATTTCTCATCACCAACAAATTTCTTTAAAAGCCCCTTCAACTGAGGTAAAAATTTCTGATAAAACTTCTTATTCTCTCAATTTTGAAGCTGAAATACAGAAGATCAAAATCCCCATTCCTTTATTTGAGTTAATGAAGAATGAATCGTTTAAGAAAGATATTTTCAAGACTATTGATCCCAAATCCATATCTCCCTTTGTCAATATTCTTAATATATATGATGACAAACCCACCATTGTCTTAGGACAAATGATAGAGGATAGAGATGAAAGTTGTCCACCTTTTTATATCTCTCTGAACATTCATGACAAAACATTGCATAACTGCCTACTAGACTCTAGAGCCTCTCACAATATAATGCCAAAGGCAGTTATGGATGAGCTTGGATTAGACATTACTAAAAATTATCATGATATTTTCTCATTTGACTCTAGAAAAGTTAAATGTCTCGGGATGATCAAAGACTTGGCAGTGACTTTAACTCAAGCACCTATGAAAACTATGCTCATGGATATAGTTGTAGCAGACATTCCACCCAAACTTGGATGTTTGTTATCAATATCATGGATGAAGAGGTTAGGAAGAACTCTTCAAATGGACCTTTCATATGCTATTATCCTTGTTTTTGGAGGAGTAAACAAGAGACTATACAGAGAATCGCAACTTGCCTACATTATCATTGATTAACAAAATCCAGCTAACCATCCTATTTACTCAGTTGACACAGGTATGGGATCTTTCATATTACAATTTGGTGATTCACTGTTGGATTCATTGTTGCTTAAACAACCTAGTGTTCATCCCATAGAGGTAGGATAAGATGATCTATGGAGTATGTTTTTTGATGGGGCATGTACTAAAGAGACTGTTGGAGCAGGGGTTGTATTGATTTCACCATCTAAATAAACTACACATTTGTCTTTCAAACTTGATTTCCAAGTCACAAATAACATTGCGAAATATGAGGCTTTTCTCTTAGGTTTGAATGTTGCAAAAGAAATGAAGATCAAGAGGCTACAAGTATATGGAGATGTTGATTTAACCATTCAACAAGTAAATAAGTCTTTACAAGCCAAGCATATGAGGATGAAATCTTATAGAGATGAGGTGCTAAATGTGATTGTTGTGTTCACTGAATTCAAGATCTCATATATTCCTAGGGACATGAATCAGTTGGTTAATTCATTGGTTGTTTCAGCTAGTACTTTCATACCTCCTTTGCCCCCAAAGTTGAAATATGAAATTCAGGTAAAGTATAGGCCTTGTTTACCTGATAATGTTAAATTATGGAAAGTATTTGAAGATGATGCAGAGCTAAGCATATTTCTAGGAGTGATGGATGAGTTTTCAGATTTACAAATTGATCAAGACAATGAGCATGACGAAGAAGCTCAAAACCCTAAATTCAGAAATAAAATTGGAACCCATGAAATTGTGCAACTCTCTACCAACCATATCCCCAAAGGTTTGGTCCCTTTAGAGAGACTTTTTTATCATAATGACGTTTCCATTAAACTAGAAAAGAAAGAGGAATATTCTGATGTATTTCAATTTAATGTAGCAAATGAAAAAATCCCTAAGTATGTTAATCTAGCTTCTCATTTGACTGATAAATAGAAAGATGAATATGGTGAGTTGTTAAAGGAATTTTCTAATATATTTGCATGGTAGTATAGTGATTTGAAGACATACAATACATATATTATTCAACATAAAATTCCTTTGAACAAAGACCCAAAACCTTTCAGACAGAAACTCAGATCATTCAGTCAAATGTTGTTGCCTATTATGGAGAAGGAAAACAAAAAAATGCTAGATGCCAAGATCATCATCCCTCTTAGATAATCTGAATGGATTGCCAACCTTGTTCCTATTAGAAATAAAAATTGTGAGATTAGACTCTGTGTAGACTTCAGGAATCTAAACAAATGCTCTAAAAAAGATAAGTATCCATTGCCTAAGATGGAACATATTCTGCAGAAATTTTTTGGAGCTAGTGTCATGTCATTCATTGATCATTTCTCAGGGTATAAACAAATTGAAGTCCATCCAGATGATAGGGAAAAAACAACATTTACTACACCATGGGGTACATTTATGTATGAAAAAATTCCATTTGGACTAATGAATGTAGGAGCAACATTCTAGAGGGCAATGGACATTGCATTCATGGGGGAAAAAGATAGATTTGTCTTGATTTATCTTGATGATATCACAGTTTTTTCATGCAGCCATGAAGAGCACTTGCAACATCTAAGAAAGACTTTCTTCAAATGTAGAAAATATGGCATTTCTTTAAACCCCAAGAAGTCTCATTCTGCATTCAGAGAAGGTAAGTTGCTTGGGCATATTGTGTTTGCATATGGAGTGAAGATCGATCCAGCAAGAGTAGAGGCAATTCAGAAACTGTCTCTACCAAGATCCAAGAAAGATATCCAATCTTTCCTTGAAACCATAAATTTCATTAGGAGGTCTATTGTGAATTTTCCAGAGCTTACTAAATATATCACATGCATGCTGAGAAAGGATTCTAAAGTTAAGTGGACAGAAGAAGCTTGTAATATACTAGATATAAAATGTATGCAGAACTAAAATAAAATGCGAGTAATGGCAGGATAACAACAATATAACTAGAACATTCACCACAATAACACTGAAATGATATAAGAATAACAACATAAATAGCACTTTGAATCTAAAAGCAATGTTCACAAGCCTCTTCAGGGGGGAAACCTCCAGTTGAGAAGAGATCTATTACAATAATATCCAAGCTAGGGTTCTCATACCCTTGACTCCTATTTATACTAAAAAGAAGCATCTAGAGGAAGATCCTTCTAGAAGCGGAAGCTTCTATTAGGTCTTCTTACATCTGCCTTATTCTATTTTATTGAAAGGCCTTATTAATATTGACCTTTATTACATCTGAATATATTTCTCTACCTATGTGTGGGTTAGGACCCTAACATGTCCGCCCCCCTTAAAAACAACATTGTCCTCAAGGTTTGAGATGAGGAAATTGCTGCAGAATGGTAGCTGGTTCCCAAGTGGCATCTGCTGGAGTTGTATCGTTCCACTGTACTAGCACTTCCTTGATGGTTCTATGACATAGGTGACACTCATGCTGGTCCAAAACTACTTCTGGCTATAGCCAAATGGATCCTTCTTCAGCTAACTTTGGAAGGTTGGTTTGAGTTTGGCACTTAGCTCCAATCACCTTCTTTAAGCATGAAACATGAAAAACAGGATGTAGCTTCAAATTTCTAGGAAAATCTAACCGATAGGCAACTTGTCCCACATGCTTGAGTATGGTATAAGGACCATAAAATTTGGGCACTAGCTTTTGACAATGCTCGGCCTTGAGGGAAGTTTGCTTATAAGGTTACAGTCGAAGAAACACCTGATCACCTTCTGCAAATTGATGTTCAGAGCGACCTTGATCTGATTGTTGCTTCATGTGATTATGTGCCATTACCAAATTCTCTTTGAGGGTATGGAGAATAGCCTCTCGAGCTGTAAGTGTTAGGTCAATTGCCTAGACCTTCGAGGCACCCAGTAAGTATGAGAGAACTGAAGGTGGCTTATGTCCATATACCACTTCAAAAGGAGTCATGCATGTAGTTGTATGGTATGAAGTGTTGTACCACCATTCAACTAGGGGTAACCATTGAGCCCACTGATTTTTCTTTTTTGAGGCAAAACACCTCAAATATGTTTCCAAACACTTGTTGACAACTTCTGTTTGGCCATCAATATAGGGATGATAAGTTGTGCTGAGATGCAATTCGGTGCCTTGTATCTTGAAAAGTTCTTTCCAAAAATTGCTTGTGAAAGTTGGGTCACGATCAGAAACAATAGAGTGCGGCATGCCATGAACCTTGAAGACCTGATCCATGAATATTTGAGCCACCATGGATGTTGTAAACGGGTTTTGAAGGGCACAAAAATGAGCATACTTGGAAAGGTGATCAACAACCACCATGATGACAAATTTATTGCCCGATTTGGGTAAGCCGGTAATAAAATCCATAGAGATATCCTTCCAAATAGCAGGTGGAATCGGGAGCAGTTGTAGTGTGCCTGACGATTTGACTGTTTCTCCCTTGTTTCATTGACACACATCACATTCATCTACAAAATTACGAATGTCCCATTTCATACCATCCCCAAAAAAGGAACGTTTGACCCTGTCATAGGTTTTGCTGAACCCAGAGTGCCCTGTTGTGGGTGTAGCATGAAGCTCAGAAAGTACCATGGATTTAAGCTTTGATTGTTTACTTAAATACAAATGACCTTTGTATTGAAGTTCCTCATGGAGCCAAGAGTACCCTGAGGAAGAAAAATCCTTGGACTACAATTGGTGGATCAACTACTAACTTTTGGGATCTTGTAGCCATTCCTGGCGAACGATTTTGTACAATGAATGAAAGAGAAAAAAGGGATCCTTTTTCTTCATATTTTCAGGAAAGTGCATCCACAACCATATTGTCTTTTCCTTTCTAATAAATGATCTCATAATCATATCCAAAGAGTTTAGTCACCCATTTTTATTGTTCTGGGGAGGAAATGCGTTGTTCCAGAAAATACTTGAGGCTTTGATGGTCTATATTAATTTGGAAACGTTGCCCCAATATATAAGGATGCCACAGATTCATAACATGCAGAATAGCCAACATTTCCTTTTCATAGATGGATTTTCCCAGATTTCTTTCAGATAGTTTCTTCCTAGTAAAGGCCAAAGGTCGACCCTCTTTCATAAGGACAACACCAATTCCTTTCCCTGAGGCATCACATTCCAGCATAAATGTCTTTGTGAAATCGGGAAGGGCGAGGACTAGAGTGGTGCACATGGCCATATTCAAGGTTTGAAAATCTTGAGCAACGACTGGAGTCCAAGTGAAAGAGTTCTTTTTTAGGAGAGCAGTGAGAGGTGCTGCAATATTCCCATAATTCTTAACAAACTTGTGATAATACCCTGTTAAGCCTAGAAATCCATGCAAGCTCTTAAGAGTCTTTGGGTGAGGCTAGTATTGCATAGCTTCAATATTTTTAGGATCCACCCTGATGCCATCTTTTCCAACCAGATGACCCAAGTATTCTACTTCTGAGGCACCAAAAGCACATTTAAAATGTTTCAGGAAAAATTGGTGCTAAGAGAGTAGGTGGAGAACTCGATCCACATGAGAAACATGGTTTGTCCAGGTTTTTTTATAGATGAGGATATCATCAAAGAAAACTAAGACAAAATGGTGGAGAAAAGGACGAAAGACATGATTAATGAGGCTTTGGAAGGTGGAGCGCGCATTACACAAGCCAAAGGGCATGACCAAAAACTCATAGTGGCCCTCATGAGTTCTAAAGGAAGTCTTGGGAATGTCTGCCTCTTTCATACGTTTCTAGTGGTAGCCTGAATGAAGATCCAGTTTAGTGAAGAATTGGGTACCACTCAATTCATCTAGAAGGTCATCAATCACAAGAATGGGGAATTTGTCTTTGATGGTAAGTTTGTTGAGGGCATTGATGTTATGACACATTCGCCAAGAACCTTCTTTCTTCAGGACCATGACCATAGGAGACGAGTAAGGGCTCGTACTAGGGCGGATAACGCCTACATTAAGGACTTCCTAGACCATTTTCTCAAATTCATTTTTTTGGGAAAAGGGGTGACGATACAGATGGATATTGGAAGGAAGGTTTCTGGGTACAAGGGGAATGGAATGATCATGAACACCATGGGAAGGAGGGAGGCCTTGGGGAGTGGAAAAGACCAATTGGTGTTTAGAAATGATGGCTTGGAGATCTTGCGGTACCGAGGGTGTCTCTATTGCTTGTATGGCATGGAGTTGGGCGATAACACCATAATGACCCTTTTTGAGCAGTTTTTCCATGCGATGGGAACTAATGATCTCAAGTGAAACGACGGTGATGCATTGGAACTTATATTGGTGGCCCTCCTGGTCGAATTGCATGGTTAAGTATTTAAAATCCATGAGAATGGGACCCAAAGTCCTTAGCCAGTCTGCACCCAACATAATGTCACAACCTCCCATGTCTATAGAAAACATATGGGATTTTAGGTGGTAGTCACCAATTTGGAGACATACATTTTCACAACACCCTCCACATTTCATGGAACCATCATTGGTAATCATGATTTGGAAATTATTGACGGCATGGATGTAGCAATGAGTTTCTTGGGCAATGCGGTGATGAATAAAAGTATGGGTGTTTCCACTATCAACCAGAATGATGACCTTCCGATGCTTGATGTAATCGATTAGCTTGAGGGTTTGGGGAGCGAAGAAGACAGTGAGAGCATTGAGGGAAATGACTGGTTCTACTTAGGGAGGGTTTGAGGGAGGGGTTATGTCAGTGGATTCAGGTGACTCAGACACAAAAGGAGTTTCTTCATCTTCTTCTGAAATATCCTTGGAGATGGCCATAAAAATCTTTTGTTCTTTACACTTGTGGCCCGGGAAATATTTGTCATCACATTTATAACAAAGGACTTTGAGTTGGCGTTCAACCATTTCATCCCTGGTCAATTTTTGGATCTTTAGTCGAGCAGAGGGAGTAGTGGGATTTACTGGTTTACGGCGAGGGATAAAGGAGGGTTTGTGGTTTTGAGAAGATACAACCTGTTGTGCTTCTTTAGCTCTTTTGGTAGCCTCCACCCAATTCTCAGGCTAAGCCATGAGGAAATGGGCCCGAATTTCATCCTTGAGGCCGCTGGTAAAGAACTCTCGAAAAAAGGCATCAAACATTCCCTCTGTTCTAAAAGCCAGGTGCTCAAAGGTAGCTATAAAGTCTTCCACTGTTCTTAACTGTTTCAAATTTCTTAAATGGCCCAAATGGTTGGTGTCAGTGTCAAAGCATTCATAAAGCTCTGCCACAAAGTGTGTCCAAGAAATATACCCTTGACGAAAAAAATTTCTCCATTTCCACCATTGCCAACGTTCTTGATCTAGATGGAGAACACCATACCAGAGTTTGGCCAAGTCATCTGTAATGCCGTATAAAAAGAAGTAATGTTCCATTTGGGTTACCCAACCAGTGGCGTCTGAGCCATCAAATTTGGTCACATCCACCTGCGGAAGGCATAGGTCACGTTGAAAGTGATGGTTCTACAAGGTATAGGAATGAGAGGAATGGTCACCTTCAGTATGTGGAGGTGAGGAAGAGGAAGGGTTATCTGTAGGGATATGCAGTTTGGTGCAGAGTGCCAAAAAGACTGCTTCAAGTTGGGTGGTGAGGTCTTGTTTGATTTCCCCCATTAAGGACTGCATGGTTGTATTGATGGCAACAACATTGGCACTGAGTTGTTCCAGTTCTTGTTGGGTATTAATGAGACTAGATTGCAAGGTGTTGAAACAAGCTTCCAAGTCTTGGCTATGAGTATGGGCCATGAGGATGAGGAAACTGAAAAGGGGCAGGTGGGGTAAAAACTTTTGGCCGAAAAAATGATATGGATGAATGTGATAAGGGAGAAGAGATGAATCCAATGGAATAGGTCTCAAATAATGGTGAAAAAATTTACTTGGAAATGTTGAAGAATACTGCAGAGAGGAAATGCCCAAATGGTTAACTAGAAAGAAATGTGTATTTACTTGGAAACCCGAACATAGTTGCGTGGAAATAGGTCTTGTCTTTTTTAATTTATTTATGTTTCTTTCCCCCAAGGGTTAGGTATTAAAGGGTTCTATAGATAAGGGTTTTCCCTGTGCTATAGCTCTCTGATATACGTGCGGGGTCCAACAATATTACTCAGCCCAATATCTCAGGGAACTAAATAAGGGGGATAGATTGTACCCATAGCCATACTACATGACTACCCAGGTACTAGAGAGTATCTTCCCGAGTGTTGTTCTCGGTGACACTATAGTAGTTAGGCAGCCGATTGGTTTATCTAAAGAGGGCTTCAGGTAATCTAGGTTGATCCGTACACAGGTGTTGTCTGATGCACTACCACTCAAAGGGGTACCAACATGGGTTACAAGGGTGGCCAACAGATGTGCACTTAAGTACCACTTGTATTTCCTGCATGTATGAATCCCTCAACCGTGGGTTTATGTGCGTAATGAGATATCTTTGTGGCTTAAATACACCAGAATACGTCTCTACCCTGAAAAAAATTTAACCCATACTTTCTGCCAAGGAAAGTGCTTTGATACCACTTGTAACATACCAGATATAAAATGTATGCAGAACTGAAATAAAATGCTAGTAATTGTAGAATAACAACAATATAACCAGAACATTCACCACAATAACACTGAAATGATATAAGAATAACAACAGAAATAACACTTTGAATCTGAAATCAATGTTCACAGGCTTCTTCGAGGGGGCAACCTCCAGTTGAGCATAACTCTATTGCAATAATATCCAAGATAGGGTTCTCATACCCTCGACTCCTATTTATACTAAAACGAAGCATCTAGAGGAAGATCCTTCTAGAAGTGGAATCTTCTATTAGGTCTTCTTACATCCGCCTTATTCTATTTTATTGAAATGCCTTATTAATATTGACCTTTATTACATTCGAATATTTTGTTCTACCTATTTACGGGTTAGGACCCTATCAAAGCCATGCATTCTTTTGAATCTATCAAAAACTCTATTATGATAGCCCCTGTCTTAATTAGCCCAAATTTTGATAAATATTTTTATATTTTCTCATTTGCCTCTAATGATACAATTGCAGCAGTGTTGTTACAGAAAAATGAACATGGGCATGAGCATCTAGTAGCATTTTGCAGCAAGGTTTTGAGAGATGCTGAAATCAAATATGACCCAATTGAAAAACAGGCCTATGCACTAATCAAATCACTTAAATATTTCAGGATCTATATACTATAGTTCAAGGTAATAACATATGTCCCTTCCAGTTCCGTTAAAGATGTCATGGTCCAGCCTGACATAGAGGGGAAGAGAAGCAAGTGGATTGCGAAAATGATTGAATTTGATATTGATATTAAGCCAGTCAAACTTGTTCGAGCCCAAGGGCTTGCCAAACTTCTTGCAAATGAAAATTATAAAATGCCAGGGATAAATTTTTTTAGGTTAAATGTCGAAAGCATTCAGTCTCAGATTTCAGAAGAGAAACTCCCTTATGATTTGCAGGTATCTTCTCACTTGGATGACTGTGAATGGTATAGTCATATTATATATTTTTTGCGGAATCTTGCAGCTCTTCCAGACATGAGCAAAACACAGGTGAGAGATTTAAAACTTAAGGCATTAAATTCTGCATTAGTGACAAGAGCTTGCTTTGGAAAGATCCTTTAGGTGTATTGTTGAGATGCATTATCAAAGACGAATCAGTACGGATCATGACAGAGTTTCATAGCAGTGAGTGTGGTGGACACCATTATTGGAAAAGAACTGCTCATAAGATTTTGAGCGCTGGTTATTATTGGCCGTCTTTATTTTCTGATGTATGTGCGTTTGTCAAATCATGTGATAAATGCCATAGGTTTTCAAGTAAGCAACAGTTGAAATATCTTCCCCTTAAACCTTTTATGGTTATAGGTCCTTTCAAAAAATGTGGGTTGGATTTCATTGGAGAAATGCATCCACCTTCTAGCAATCAACACAGATGGATTCTTGTTGCTACTGATTACTTCATGAAATGGATTGAAGCCATTCCCACCAGGAACACCAATCATACAATAATCATTAACTTTCTATATGATCATATGTTTTCTAGTTTTGGTTGTCCGAAAAGACTTGTTACAGACAATGCAACAACATTCAATGATAAAGCCTTGGTAAAATTGTGTGAGGACATGGGAATCCAACTAGTTCATTCTATAACCTATTATCCACAATGCAATGGCCTTGTTGAGTCTTCAAATAAGAGTCTGATAAGAATTGTTAAAAAATTACTAGATCAGAATCAAAGGAGTTGGGACTCTAAATTGAAGTTCGCTTTATGGGCTGATAGAGTAACAAATAAGAAATCTGTTGATACATCTCCATTCAAGTTGGTTTATGGCACAGAAGTTGTTTTTCCAATCCAACTTGTGTTACCAGTAGACAGATTTCTTTAGGAGGTTGATTCCGAGCCAAATGATCTTACCCGGAGGATTTTTCATTTGGTTGAATTACAGCAGGTCAGAGAACAGTTGGTTGAAAACATTGAATTTCATCAGAGGAAGATGAAGGACACTTTTGATAGAAAGGTGAAGGCAAATATTTTTAAAGCAGGGGATCTAGTTTTGAAATGGGATGCAACAAGGAAAGAAAAGGGTAAACATGGCAATTTTGATGCTCTTTGGATAGGTCCATTTATTATATCATCAGTGCAATAGAACAACACTTTTGTTCTCCTAAATCTGGAAGGTGAAGAAGTCAAAGGTGGCCCATTCAATGGGCATTTTCTCAAACTCTATTTCTCATGAGTCTTTCTCAAGCCTTGCTCTATTGTAAAAATTTATTTTTAGTTTTTCTTTTTCAGTCTGTGTGTCAAAATAAATCCATGCCCAATGGACTACTGAGTCAAGTCAGTTTTGAGTCTTAGGTGATAGAAAGGCTACTGAGCCAAGTCATTTTTGAGTCTTAGGTGATAGGAAAGGCTACTAAGTCAATAAGGTTCTTGAAACCTCACAGGGAGGATTTAATCCCGAGAAGGAGCCAAATGTTATCTCCTTAAATAACACAGCCAGTTTTGTTAATTTAGGTGATAGGAAGTCATTGAAAAATGTAGTTATAAATTTTTCAAGGTTCATTTTTTAGAACCTTATGTTTGTAATAAAGTTTTGGAAAAGTTGGATTTGATTTTTATTTTAAAAAATTCAAAACACAGGTTTCGGTGGCTAAGTGCCTCTCCAAAAGTGCTTCTAAGCCACCGAAATCCCTAGCTTTTGACAGCACAAAACCGAAATTCGGGGCTATTTAGCCACTGAAAGCGCAGGAGCTTGGAAACAGTCAGCACATCCTTTCATGCGCCGGAACCATCAGGTTGATGTGTTATGATTACATTAGCCACTGAAAGACAACAAGAGAGGTCGATCATGATCGGGTAATATGCGATTAAGTGTTTAGTGATTTCTCTTTGACATATCAAATCCCAAACCCTCTAAACCTTATAACTGTCTTATTTTTAGGATATGATCCCTAAGTGGTATGTCTCATCATTTGAACCTTAGTTCCATGATATCATGTGGATTTTTGTACTTCATACCCCTAGAACCTTATCCAATTATAATCCTGTCAAATCCTAAAATGCCTCTTATATCCCTAAAAATCAGGATTTTCGTAAAACATTTCCCCTATCATATCGCCTCTGGCACAACCAAGCCTTAACCCACTAGTTCTGCATTGTGTGACCTCCCTCCAAACCTATGTTTCCAATTGCAGGTGTACAAGAGCTTTCAAGCAAATGAAGAGAGGAGGACCAGTTGTGAGGAGGGAGCTTAATGACATTGGTTACCTAGAATCACATCCAGAGGTTTGTCAACTTTTCAAAGATGCGGTTTGTTTCAAATTTTGTGAGAAATTGCAAATCTCTCATCAGCAGGTGGCATAAGATTTTGCTCTGACTTTTGATGGAAGAAAAGAAGTCATCGGTCAAGTTGAATTCTAGGTGGCCGAAGCCCTCATAGCTGAAGTGACAAAGCTTCCAAGAAATGGAGAAAATTGGTTCAAAACCACTGTTGCAAAAGATGTTGAATTTAGATCCTACTTAAAACCAGAACGCAAGTGTTTAATATGGAAGAAATATATTCCTATATCTTTTCTTGAAGAAAAATGGCAACACATGTTAAAAGCCATCCTTGTTCATATAACCTGTCATGGTAGATATAACAGGGTGATGATCTATCACTTCAATCTCGTGAATCATTTTACTAATAGGAGCCCACTCAACCTACCTTATTATCTTCACAAGAGCCTGACTAAGATGGATCATCAAGTTAAAGCTAAAACTAGCAAGGTAGAAGGTAGACTATCCCATCATGGCTTAATCAAGCTTTTGGTTTGTGAGCTACTGTAGAGAAGAAATAGGGATTGGGGCCACTTCCTATTTTGGAATCAATTTCAGACAGATCTACAACCATAAGATAAAGAGAAATCTTCTTCAAAGAAGTCCTCTACTCCTAGGAGTGGAAAGAGGAAAAGGAGAGCCATCTCTCCAATTGCAATTGATCATCCCTCTCCATCTTCTAAACCTAAAAAGGATAAGAAGAAAATGAATTTTAGAAATCATGCAGAAAAGGCCGAAGAGCCTCTAGTGGACAAGAGGATCCTCAATATCCCCTATACAGACCCTGAGGATGAAGATCACCAGGTTAATACAAAGCAAGAAGAATTCCTAGTAGAATATCTAGTTACAACATGGTATGTAGATCCATTTACAGCAAGGTATGAAGATCTTCCATCACCTACACCCAAGGAGGAACACAAGATGCAAATTGGATAGGCCTCATCTAGCAGCAAAAGAAAGGAGAGCAAATCAAAGAAGATCAAGAAACTTAAAGAGAAAATAAAACAACAGGAAGTTCTAGAAAGGGTTATTAAAGTCGTGTATGAAATTCTATCAAATAATTTTGCAAAAACCAGTGCATCCCTAGAAAGATTGGCACATGGAAGTGTAAAGGAAAAGAAAAAGAAGAAGAAGATTGTAAAAGACTACAACAGTCTCTGGAGAGTATCTATGCATTTGAAGAAAAAGGTCAGGTCATTAAGGTTGCAAGCTATGTCTTCAATACCTCAGCCTCAACCAGCTGTTGATATTGAAACCCTAGTAGATGTAGCCATCCATTTGAATTATCCAGAGGCAGCTAACAATCCTACAACCATTCCAAAATTTGATCAAGATGCAAAGGTTTCATAAGATCATCCCTAAGGTGTTTCAAAGCTAAGACAAAAGGCATTTTTTATTTTTGTTTAAGATAGAACTTTCGGTGGCTTAGGCGAACATTTCAACTATTCATTAGCCACCGAAAGAAGAATGTTTGGTAGCTAACTGGCCCAGATTTTGTCTATTTTAGCCACTAAAAGCACTAACAAGGTAGAGAGGTATTGGTTTTGCACAGATCCAATTTTTTCTTATCCAAATGCCTCAAGAATGGTTCCAAATGATAGATAATAATTAAATTCATCATTATCAAGATTCTGTTTTGATTTTGGAGATGCCTAGCAAGGTGGAAAGGTTAAATTGGTTACCTATTTTCCGGGCAAAAAACTGCCATGTTGCCAGCAGGTGGCAATTTCGATTTATCCCATATCTTATGAAAACCCATCAGCCTTGGAAGGCTTACTACACCTGTCGAAAACTTTGAAGGACATGAATATCACTTGAGATAAGTATTTGACCTATTTTATAGGATTTCTACCTATTTTCTTGTGTCAGTTATTGATTTTCTATTTTTGGTAAATTTGATCAAGTATTCTAGGATCTGGATATATGATGTAAGGACCATAAAGCCACAAAATTTTGAACCAGGGGTTTGACTTTGGAGACTTTTCCACACTTTGTAATTAATCTTATCATTTACAGACCCAATAATACAAGTTTCTTTTGGATTACCTGTTTAGATCCATATTTTCCTTGTCTATTCTATATTTGCACATTGATGTTTAATTCGTGTCTAATCTGTCTGTCTAAAGCCTTATAGTTGTTATCCTAGCTTTGCTTTGATGAGTTGAATTGAAAATATATTTTACTCATTGTGACTGGCCATTCATATATCTTTATGTGTGAGTCTGCTAGCATAGTAAGAATTCTCCATACATTCACTTAAGTTACAAACCCTTTGAACAGTGAGAGTTAAAATCCTTGTCATTTGGTTATGTTTATGCATGTCTTGAGAGAGCAGGTATAAATTGGTCATCTGACTTGATCCAATTAAGAGAATATTATACACTATTTAGATATTAGTTAAGTTACCAGGCATCTCTGAGATACAACCTAAGAGAGTTTCCTAGAGTGTTAACAGTTCTTTTTTGGGAGGGTTAACTAATATTCAAATATTTCCTCTGCCATCTATACAGGCTTCTAAGTGTTTAACAATCAGAGTTTTGGGTTTTTCTAAGTGATAAATCCCTGAGTGGTAAATTGCACTACCTTTTGTACTGCCAAGACACCTAAATAAAATGTGTTTGATATCATGAAATGCCATCAATTTCTCTGCACACTTTCAAGATTGAAGGTGTTGCATTTTTGACATTGCTACCCAAACTTGCACATAAACACGGCATAAGTGGTGCTACCTAATATTTGGCAGAGAATAGAGTTGTCTTATAGGCACAACACAATGGTTCTACATAATGGCTCTACCTAATATTTCAAAGAGAATAGAGTCTGCACACATACGTAGCACAGTGGCGCTACGCAATGGCGCTACCTAATATTTCAAAGAGAGTAGAGTCTTCACACATACGCAGCATAGTGGTGCTACCTAAATGCGCTACCTCCTTTACTTGTCCAACTGTGAAATAAGCTACTCAGGATTCTACCTAAAGAAGCTACCAGCAGACACTAGGGATCTAGGAAGGTCAGGCCAACAACTTTTTAGATGGATGATGATGGAGAAAATTGCAGAAGCAATAGTTGGCATTATGTGGACAACTACATGATCCTAAAAGACACATAGAAAAATAGGAGGTTGCACAGAAAGAGAGAATTAAATTAGTTTGAAGGATGGTTGGATTAGTCACCAACATTTTCCTGTTTTATAACATAGGTGGTTAGATAAGTTGTTAGAGAAAATAAATGTTTAGAGATTTTCAAGGGAAGGAGGCCATCTCATACCTCTAGTTGTTCCCTCCCTTTTGTTATAAATAGATAGATCAATTGCTTTAGTAGGTTCGAATGGTTGAACAAGGCTCCCTTAGACTGTAATATTTTGATGAAGTAACTGTGATTTAGCTATGTACTGGACTTAAGACATTTTGGCTAATAGATGTTAGGAAGAAATATTGTCATTTAATTCCATTGTAGTACTTGCCCAACTATTTAATTTGTCAATCTTAGGTTCATAGGCTTACAAAGAACACACACTATATATGCAGGACTGAAGTAGAACTAATCTAATCTAAATTGCTGAAATGAAATTATTCTAGGAAAGCATTGAAAGACTAACAATGAAAGCAGTAAATTAATCTAGGAAAGCAATACAACATGTGAAGAGTTGAATGGAAAAATACATATGTGAGCTCGCACAATACATCAACCTCAAATTATATTACAAGAGTCAAATGACAAAGCATGAAAGAATAACAAAGCTAAGAATCCCCTTCTCCTCATTACAAGACTAAATTATGAATTACATGATCTCTAACTCTCCAAGCTAATCTCCCCTATGAATAACATGATCCCCCTCATGAAAAGAGAACACTCTCTTATATATATGAGAGTCTTGAAGAGTGTCATAATTGCAGATCCACTATTCTCTCAACCATTCTCAACTACTTTCCTATTATTATAAGATATGATCCCTTCAAATCCTCCACACATCTCTCACATATCTTAGATAAGATATGCCATCCAAATCTTCCATGATCTTCTCCTTTGAATATGCTTGAATGATTGTCCCAAATATTCTTCAAATCTTCAAAGCTTGAATATGAAATTCGAATTTGAGGCTAGGTGGTAATATTTGACTTTGTTAAAATCTTCACATATGCTTGCACACATCATCAAACTCATCCAACCTTGATATATAATGAAAATATGTTATTTTTCTAATATTTAGTCATAAATTCACTTGTAATACCGAAATGAATAAAGTGGAAAATAATAAGGTGAAACCCAATGTATGTATGGAAATGGTATGATAAAAGGTTTATTAGGACTATGAAATGTAAGGAATGGTGAAGGGAAAAGAGGATATAAATGTGACATTTCTGAGTCCTGACAATAGAAATCAACTTCTTTTTCATTTTTCTTGCTTCTGATCCTAAATGTTCATGATTTGAATTATTCACATGAATGATTGTGGTGATGTTATGGTGGATGTTTGATCATTATATTATCATGATGTTTATTTAGCTTCCTTAGTTTCTGAGTTCAAGAAGATCTTGTGTTAAGAAGCTTTCCTCCTTAGGATTTTGCAGACCTGGTGTTTACAATAGCCCCTACACTTCTCTTATTTTAAGTCTTCCCTCTATTCATACTTACTTCCAAACTATTGATTGAAGTTAGCCAAGACCTTGATTGTTGGTGCATGCTAGCCCTGTTTTCTGAGTTGGAACATTATCATTTTGAGTCCTTTTCCATTTTGACCTGTTAAACACCCTTACACTGATAGCTTGATGGGTACTAGGCTTGTCTTCCATGAAATCTAAGGGTGATTCCTAGTGATAACATTATTGGTGTCATTGTTGGGGAGCGATTTGAAGACTTTTTTCCCTGGGATTGAACGACACAGTATATTAGTTCTAAAGGTGCATTAGAACTCAGTATCTTGAAGATTGCATATTGCACCTGGAGGCTCCATTGTTTCATCTCTGGCACCTAGAGGCAGACATATGATATCAAATCCACAATTACCTTTGGTTCCAACTGAGGCCGACCCAGAGAAAATACTCAAGAAGGGAAAAGCTTCTCTAAAAATCTTTTCTGCTGCTACAAGTGCTTCTGGTTAGTTTCCTGATTCCACTCTTGATACTCCAACTGTTTTGTCAAGTAAGTTTTCTTTACCTTCTACTGAAGTATCTAAGAAACTTGATTTTGAAGAGTTTCCTGTTGAATACTCTTCCTTTGAAACTGAATTGAAAGAAAAAAAAATTGACATTTTCTCCTCCTCTGATATTGAAAAGTGTTTCAGTCTTGATAGTTTTGAAGATTTCCCTACTTTAGGCTTAGCTACACCTCTTTCTGTTAAAAAAAATTCTACCAAAGAAGTGGAAATTTCATCCCCTTTTCAGACCTTACCATCTTCTTCGAAGACTCATCCCTTTGTCGTGAAAACCGAAACCCCCCCTTCATACTTTTATTCCTCCCCTAATCTGAACACATTCAGGCCTCCTCCTCCTTATTGTTCACTAAGAATCCAAAATCAAATGAAAGTTGTTAACCCCCCTGCAAATAGGATGGATTCCATAGTAGTTGCAAGATACGCTCCTCTAGTCTTACCTCATCCAGTGAATTCTCTCCCTCCTAGAGATTATTTGAAATACATGCCCAAGTTTACTGGAGAAGAAGATATAATAGTTGAGGAACATCTGGTTGCTTTATATATCTATGCAGATAACCAAAATATTTAAAATGAGGATGTGTGGATGAGGGTTTTCATCCAAATCCTTTTTGGTGAGGCTAGGAAGTGGTTTAGGGGTCTGGCCCCTGGATCCATTACTGGTATTTAAGCATTGGATGAAGCCTTCTTAAGGCATTGGAGGGACAAGAAGGAATTTTTGTACTACATCACTGAATTCGGGTCCATGAAAAGGAAATAAGGAGAGTCTGTCTCTAACGTTTCCAAAAGATTTAACAAAATGTACAACACGATCCCTGATGAGATAAAACCCACTGAAACCTCTGCAAAAATCACCTATGCTAGTTCATTTGACTCTAAATTATGCCTTCTTTTTGAGAGAAAGAAGGTCACCTTCCTTAGTTCATATGCAAGATGTTGCCTTAGAGGTAGAATCAAATATAGTGGCATCAGATAAGCTCAGGGGGGAATCTGATAGGGATAGGAGAAAAAATAGAGTTGAAGCTTCAACTTCTGATTCCTCTGTAGTCCATTCTCAAGTAGATGAGCTAAACAAATTAGTAAAATCCCTTTACACTGAGATTGGGAAGTTAAAATCAGAAGGGAATAATGAATATATAAATGCTCAAAAACTGATAACAGAGGTAACTACAGGAGACCAAATAATGCTCCCCAAATATTTCCCAGAGATCCCAAAAACAGAGAAAGAGATTATCAGAAAGTACAAGCTCCTTTTGAAAAATAATTTGGTTGTTGATGATGAAGAAGAGGAGGTAGAGGCTGATCCTGACATTCACATCTTAGTGACACATCCCCATCCCCAGACTTGATAGAATCCTCTTATGAGCAATCCTTCATGGATATTCAAATTAATGAGTTAAGTAAGGGAGAAAAAGTAAGAGAAAATACTAATAGATATAATCTGAGATATAAAAAGAATGAAGAAAAAAATTATGCCCTTAATCAGCCTGCTCAAAAAGAAGATTATGCCAAGGTTGTACCAGTGAGTAGTAAGTGTTATCTCCCAAAATAAAACCGTCCTTTTAGTCGATTTTTGTGGTGGATAGCATGGCTATCGGTAGTTGCCTCAATTCATTTTTGAGTCTTTTTAGCTGCAAAACTTAGGGTTTGGTTTTTGTCTTAGAAAATAATATGATCCATAAAGTCTTCTTTTCAAAATTTGCATAATTCACTTTCAACAGCTAACATGTGTTCCAAAGTTGAGTGTTAGTTGTGGAAAGTGGCGACTTTCAGCAGCTAAGGAGTGCTTCTCATAAGTTTGTGCGCTGTTGAAAGTGGTGAATTTCAAAATGTCCAACAATCAGTTTCGCGGGTCGTGCGTTGTTGAAAGTTCATGCTTTCCACAGCTATGGAGCGATATTTACAAGGTCATGCGTTGTTGAAAGTGCATGCTTTCCACAGCTATGGATCGGTCTTTACAATGTCGTGCGCAGTTGAAAGTGCATGCTTTCTGTAGCTATGGATCGGTCTTTACAAGGTCATGCGTTGTTGAAAGTGCATGCTTTCTGCAGCTATGGAGAAGTCTTTACAAGGTCGTGTGCTGTTGAAAGTGCATGCTTTCCGCAGCTATGGAGCAGTCTTAAAAGGTCACGCGCTGAGGAAAGTGAAGACTTTCCACAGCTAACAGGGGTTTTCCACAGGGTCATGCGCTGATGAAAGCGAAGACTTCCAATAGCTAAGGATGAGCTCTCACATGGTGGTGCGCTGAGGAAAGTGAAAGCTTTCAACAGCTAAGGAGCAGTTCTTGCGGGATCATGCACTAGTGAAAGTGGTAAGTTTCTACATCTGAGGGGCGTTTTCCATGGGCTGTTGGTTGGAGAAAGTGAGAATCACGTGCGCTTATCCACCTTTCAAAATCAAATCAACTTGCGATCAGAAAGACGCGCTGGTGGAAGTGGGTAATCATTTCAACTCGAGTTTCATGTCCCAGTTGGATTACATCTCGGATCCGGCTCAGAAACTCATGCTCTAAAATCATAGCATCAGGGATGGCAAGTTCGAATTTAGTGGCTTAGGTACAGAGGTTGTACTCCCGGGCTGGAAAAATCAAATCAAATCTTTGGTTTCATATCAGACATTGTTCGCAAAGGACCGTTTAGGGTTTTGAATTGCAAATGGAAAGAATTATACTTAAACTTGCAGGGCACTTTTCAATCCTTTCCTGAGCTCCAAATGAAGATCTGAAAACACCATTGGAAATCTTAGATTCTCTAGATGTCGATCGACTATTCATACATGAAAAACGGATTTTCTATGACTGAGAAATTTGATTTTGAAAATCTGCCTACTTTCAACAGCGTAAATCGATATTTTATGACCCGTTAACTGTGGAAAGTGGTGACTTTCCGCAGCTAAGGAGTGTTTTTTATGGGGTATGCGTTGTGGAAAGCCTGTCATGGCCAGAATGTTACGATTTTCGCCCAGATCATAATTTTTTGCATGAGAATGAATTGAAACCTATTCTAAGGATTATTTAATGAATTATCAAGTCTATTTAATCAACCACTTTTGGAAAATGAAGAGAAGAAAAGGTGTACAAATGTCATTTACCATCTTTAAAAGAGGTAGGATTTCAGGGTTTTTGGAGCCACCTCACATAATTCGAATTTCAGAGAGACTTGGGAGGCTGAGCTACACATCATCAGATTTCAACCACATTTTAAGGGCCAACAGATAAAGATTTACTTTATTTGAGGATCTATTCCTATTTTTTGTTTACTATTTCTGGAAATTCAGATCCATAGTTTTAGGATATGATAACTGAATTGTTAAGCTATAAAGCTACAGAAGGAAGATGAATGTGGGGAGTTCAATTTCAGATACTTGTTATACTATGATTGTAAGCAGACTTGAAGGATAATACAAAGATAGATTTCTCTCTTTTACAATATCAAATTCCTCATCCGTCTCTCTCTGTTTTATGTAAATTGTTTTAGCTGCAGTGACTGTCATCTCACCAGTCAGCTCATAATTTATTTAAAATTTCTTTATACAGTTTAATAAGCCCTACAGATTGTATTTGGCTTTTTAGCTCTGTCTTCTCACTCACTTAAGATTTACCATCTGATTATTGTTTTATGAGAGTTATGTTCATTTGATTACCCATTTATGGTCTGAGTACTCTAGTTATGATTTGTTATCTCATTGATCCACTTATAAAATACAAAAAACATTTTTACTTGAAATTACCAAGCACCTTTGGCCTACAAACACAAAGGGTTTCTTGGAGTGATAACAGTAAGGAGAAAGACTCTCAAAGCCCACAAGTTATGCTCAAAAAACCTTCTCCTAAAACCAAAGAGATCTTGAAGCCTTCCCCTTCCTTCAGTTTTGAGAATGAGATCCAAAAAATAAACATCCCTGTACGTTTTTTGGAATTGATAAAAAATGAGGATTTTAAAAAATATTTATCCAAAATGTTATAGCCAAAATCATCTCTGAATGCCATTGACTCAATAAATCTGCAAGATGAAAAACCAACAGTGATTTTAGGTCCTTTGATAGAAGACGGAGATGACTCATCCCCACCTTTCTATACTTCACTGAATATACATGATAAAGTGCTACACAATTGTCTTATGGATTCAAGGGAATCCCACAATCTTATGCCAAAATATGTTATGGATGAAATTGGGTTAGAAATCACAAAGACTTATCATGAATTATATTCTTTTGACTCCAGAAAAGTCAAGTGTCTTGGAGTCATTAAGGATATGGTGGTGACCTTATTTCAGTTTCCCATGAAGAGTATACTTATGGATATCGTAGTTGTTGATGTTCCCCCCAAGTTTGGCATGCTCTTGTCAAGATCCTGGATAAAAAGACTTGGGAGAACCTTGCAGATGGATCTCTCTTATGCTACTATTCCCATTTTTGGAGGGGAGCATAGAATACTTTACAGGGAAGCTCAATTGGATTACATCATTAGTGATGAAGAAAACCCCACAAATCACATTGTTTTTGCTTTTGATACAGATATGGGATCTAGCATTTTGCAACTCACCAATGCTCCTGAAGCCCCTCTAGAAATCATAAAATAGTCCATTACATTTTCTAAGGAGCCTTTTCTAACCACTTATGTCTGGTAAATGTTCTTTGATGGAGCCTCTTCCAAGGAAGGTGTTGGTGCTAGGGTGGTGTTTGTCTCACCAACTCAAGAAACTATATCTTTGTCATATAAACTAGAATTTGAGACTACTAATAATGTGGCAGAGTATGAGGCTCTTGTCTTGGGATTGAGGGAAGACAAAGACATGGGGATACAAGAGCCATCAGTATTTGGGGATGATGAATTGATATTCCATCAAATTAAAAATATTTATCAAACAAAGCACCCTAGGCTTAGATCTTACAGAAATGAAGTATGGGACTTGGTGGACAGTTTTTTCTCTGCTTTGAATATATCATTTGTTCATAGAGAAGATAATACCATGGCTGATTCTTTGGTTGTATCAACAAGCAACTTCAAAATTCCAATACCACCTAAAATCAAGTATGATGTAGAAGTCAAGTACAAACCTTCTATACCAGACAATGCGAAATATTGGAAGGTGTTAGAAGATGATGTAGAACTTAAAAAAATTCTCGATACCGTTGATGAGATTTTTTCATTACACATTGATCAGGATTAGGATTAAAAAATTAATCCCCATGCTAATGTTTTCCTCAATAAAATTGTTAATCATCATATTGTGCAGCTACCTAGCAATCATATTCCAAAAGGACTGGTTCCTTTGGAAAGATTATTTGATGGGAATGTTGTGGCAGTGAAAGGGAAGGTATCCACCGATGATGTTGATATAACAGAGTGAAATGTGGGCACTGAAAAGAATCTGAAATATGTCAAATTGTCAAGTGAGCTATCAGAAGAGCAGAGGGTAGAATATACTAAGTTGTTGAAGGAATTTGTTGATGTATTCGCTTGGACTTATGAATATCTCAGAACTTATGACACAAGCATTATAGAGAACATAATTCCATTAAAAGAAGACACCAAACCCTTCAGGAAAAAGTTGAGGAAAATCAATCCTATGTTGCTGCTTGTCATATAGAAAGAGGTAAAAAAGATTTTAGATGAAAAAATTATCATTTCTTTGAGGTATTCCGAATGGGTGGCCAATTTGGTCCCAATAAGAAAAAAGAATGGAGAAATCATACTTTGCATTGATTTTTGAAATCTGAACAGAAGATTAAAAAGGATAATTACCCTTTACGCAAGATGGAGCACATATTATAGAAGGTGACAGGAGCAGCCAGTATGTCTATGGTTGATGGATTTTTTGGGTACAATCAAGTCTTTGTTTTGCTAGAGGACAGAGAGAATACGACCTTTATCACTCCTTGGGGTACATTTATGTACGCCAAGATGCCCTTTGGTTTCATGACTGTAGGGGCAACTTTTCAGCAAGCTATGGACATAGCATTTATTGGAGAGAAGGATAATTTTTGTTTTATCTATTTATATGACATAATAGTGTACTCTCAGTCTGATAAAGAACACTGTGATCACTTAAGAAAGGTTTTCTTGAATTGCAAAAAATTTGGCCTCTCTTTGAATCTGAAAAAATCATTGTTTGCCATGAAAGAAGGAAAATTGTTGGGGCATATCATGTTAGATGAAGGGGTAAGGATTGATTCTAGTAGGGTTGAGGCTATACAAACTTTGTCACTTCCTAGATCTAAAAAAGAGTTTCAATATTTTCTGGGAAAATTTATTCGATTGAGAATATTTGTGTCAAATTTTGCTGAGTTGGTTAAGTGTATCACAGCCATGCTAAGGAAGGATAGTGAAATCAAATGGACTGTTGAGTCTCGTGATTCTTTTGATAAAATAAAGAAATCCCTAACTGAAGCCCCAATTCTTTTCATCCCAGACTACTCCAAGGACTTTCGTATATTTTCTTTTGCCTCTTTTGATATAGTGGCAATAATCATGTTGCAGAAGAATGTTGAAGGCTTAAAGCAGCCCATTTCCTTTTTCAACAAGGCTTTGATAGATGCTGAATTAAAATACGAAATCATGGACAAGCAAGCCTATGCATTGGTTAAATCTCTTAAGTCCTTCTGAGTTTATATCTTTCATTCGAGAGTTATTTCTTATGTCCCATTAGCTGTTGTAAAAGAAATTCTTATTCAGCCTTATATAGACAGAAAAAGAAGCAAGTGGATTGTTAAACTACTTGAATTTGAATTCAATATTAAGCCTACCAAATTGGTTAAAGGCTAGGGTTTAGCCGAACTCTTGGATGAATCAAATTGCTCAGCATTGGGGGTGAATTTCATCCACTCATGTTTAGAAAATCAGCAGGCTGAAATAACTGATAGAAGTTCTCAAATCATCTCTGCATTGGCAAATTGCAGCTGGTACAAGGACATTATATTTTTTCTGAAAAATTTATAGCCTCCAAGTGGTATGGAAAAGAAAAAGGTGAGAGCCTTAAAAATCAAATTAATAATGTATTTCCTTGTTGATCAAGTTTTGTATTGGAAGGATCCATTAGGAGTGATTTTGAGATGCTTAGACCCCCAAGAAGCAAAAAAGATCATGTCTGATTTCCACGACAGTTTATGTGGGGGGAGTCATTATTGGAGAACCACGACATACAAGATCCTCAGGGCTGGGTACTTTTGGACAAGTTTGTTCACTGATGTTTGTGTTAAGATCAGAGCCTGTGCTAAGTGTCATAAGTTCTCTGGGAAGAAATAGCATAATTCTTTTCCATTAAATCCCATGGTAGCTTCAGGACCTTTCCAGCAATGGGGCCTAGATTTTATCAGGGAAATTCATCCTGCTTCCAGTGGTCAACATAGATGGATATTGACTGCTACGTATTACTTTACTAAATGGATTGAAGTTATTCCCACAAGGAATGCTTCCCACAAAGTGATCATTGGTTTCCTTGAAGACACCATGGCAAGGTTTAGGTGTCCTGACAGAATTGTCACTAATAATGATGCATCTTTCAAGGCTGAACCATTGATTCAGTTCTTTCAACAGTTTGGGGTAACTTTGATTCATTCTACCCCTTACTATTATCAGGGAAATGGGCTTGCAGAATCCTCAAACAAAAGCATTATAAATATCATTAAAAATATGTTAGAGGATAACAAAAAGGCATGGGATTCTAAACTCAAATTTTCTCTATGGGATGATAGAGTAACGGTAAAACGTTCCCTGAGACTTTTCCCTTTCCAGCTGGTGTATGGAGTTGAGGCAATTTTTTCTTCTTAGCTTTCATTACTTGTGGAAAAATTCTTCCAAGATTATCAAGGGGAACCCAATCATATGATCAGAAGGATTCAGTAGTTGGTTGAAGTGCAGCAGACCCAGGAGCAGCTTGTAGAAAAAGCATATGACCATCAATTGAATATCAAGCAGGATTTCAATAAAAAGGTGAACAAAGAGGATTTTCAATTGGGCGATCTGGTGCTAAAGTGGGATGCACTGAAGTAATATAAAGGAAATCACAGTAAATTTGAAGCTTTATTGATCGATCCTTTCAAAATCTCTGAGGTATTCTCTAATAGAACTTTAAAGTTGTAGAATATGAAAAATGAAGAGGTTTTTGGTGGCCCTGTTAATGGGCATTTCCTGAAAAGGTACTTTGCTTGAGCCTTGAGTGGCTCTTCATGTCGTTGTAGATATAATTTTATTTTTATTTTGGTTTCAATGACTGACCCCATAGCCCTAGGATAAGGCACTAAATCTACTCATTCTTGGCAACCTGTAGGGGGCATGCCATCCCCTATGGAGCCAATATTACCACACTAAATTTTCGTGGGTCTTTTAGTTTGTTTTTATCCTTTTTTAAGCCTTAGATTTTAATTTTTTTTAAGTTTAATCCCTTAAAGTTTATGTTTGATAGGACCCCTTAGATAATTAAAGTTTCCATTCATAGCTCTAGTTTGATCCTCAAATTGATTTTTGGTCTTAGAACCATTTTTAGCTCATGACTTATTTTTGGTCCCCTTCATGACTTGTCCCTAGGTCAATCCCTCCCATGACTAGAATGATGTGACACACCTCTCTCCTCACTCATGACCTCATAGGCATGCCTCATTGTCCTTGCCTACCTATCCAATCATTTTTCAAACTGGAGCATTGCACACTCATCAGGCGGTTTCATAGTGCCTTACCCATTCATCATCATTTCTACCACACGTTATGATTACCACAATTGATGCCATGTTCCTTCTTTTTAGTGCCAGAAGTTAGTTAAAGTATGACTTCAAGATATTTCATTTACGAGCCCTGGTAATGGTTTCTAATTTTGAAAAACTCAATAGTGATGCGCTGCACAAATTCACAAGTTCTGACCAGGCGACAGCAAGGAAACCAAATTTGAGGCTGAAGTAGATTCGAGGGATGAAGCTTTCGCAATTTCATCCTGATATTTCGTTGAGGATTCAAACAGGTGTCTCCTCCATAGACATCATGTGTTACCTCCTCTGCATATTAATTTTCACAAGAAATTTGCGCTCAGGTTTTGGTTTTCCGAGCTTGCACAATTGTAAGGGATTGGTCTTTGCATGATAGCCTTGTCTTCTCATTTCTTCAGACTTGTAAACTTCATTTCCTATACCTAGGTTTGATTACTGTTGTTTTCCTTAGCCATTGAAATTGAAAGCTCTTAATTATCCTATCCTCTGAGTATGCATCGCACTACTCAAAGGCATTGCTTAACCATAATGTGTCTCCCCTCCTCCCTCTGTTATTCGAGTTGAGCATGTTTTTCCAATTTCAAAAGGCAAATTATAGCACTACCCTCTTGTTTTTTAAACCCTCAGAACCTATACAAGTCTAAGGTTGTAATTCCCACAAGTCAAGCTTGGCTTATTAGCACCAGTTTGTTTCAAAAGGCCATCCTTGTACATTTGAAGCTCGATTTTAGGTCTTCTTAGTTATTGATATCCTATAAGCCTTTAAAATATCTCATTCCAAGCCATGGAGACTCCTCAATCAAGGAAGACACACAAATGTGGCAAGGTGGTTAGCATAGAACTTGTGGACATGCATCTTTTTGATACAGAGCCCATGGAAAGAGAGGTTTTTCAAAGACTAGGGTGCCTCTCTTTCTGCCAGAATATGCAGAGAGTCCATCCAAAGGTAGCAAGACAGTTTGCATTGCATTTTGATGGCAGGAAAACCAAGGTTGGGGAATTGGAATTTAAGGTGATTGAAGCCTCTATCTCAGTTGCAACAGGGATCCCCATTTCAGGTGAAAAATGGTTCAAATCCATGGCTTTGAGTTCAGCCTATGCTAAAGATCTCTTTAAACCTGAATATAAGGCCAATGATTTGTCTAAAAGTATACCAAGGAGTCAATTGATTGAACAGTTTGACAGAATATTGAAAATCATACAAAGATATTTTACATGTGAAGGGAGATTCAACACATTGTACCAGTACCACATAAGAATTTTGCTACATTTTACTGGTAAGGTCGAGATGAATATTCCCTATTACCTGTTAAGGAACATAGGTAAAATCTCAGACAAGATTCAAGCCAAATCTAAGGATGTGGATTCTAGCCTTTTCCACTCTGGATTGATCATAATGCTAGTCTATGAGGAATTGGGAAAGAAAGAGATTTCATGGGAGCATTTTCCTGTTGCTTTTAATTTCAAGTTGGATCTTGTATCAACTCCTCAATCACAAAAGGAAATTACTTTATCACCCATGATTTCTACTAAAGCAGGAACCAGTAGGAAGAGAAAGGGCATAGCCCCTGTTCAAATTTCAGAAGTCAACAAGCATGTCACAGGGGCTGAGGAGGAGGCTTGTCCTTCCCCACAAAGATATTTTTCACCACCTCCCCACCAGGGTTAGAATAGGTTCCTTCTTCTACCAAAGTTACATACAAGAAAGGGAAGAAGCTACTCTTCCTCTCTTCTCCTCCAATAGTCGAAATCAAGGGTAAAATACCTTTCACAAGGTCATCAATTCCTAAGGAGGTTTCCAAAGAGAAGTATTTACCAGAAACCCCTTTTCAAAATAAGAGTAAAGGCATTGAAAATCCTGTGGAAGAGAAACAAGAATCCCCTATATATAAAGGAAAGGGTAAAGGTACTAAAAGACCTTTGGAGAGGAAAGATGAAACTTCTGTGAAAGACTTTGAAAAGCTAGTGGAAAGAAAAGAAGAAACCCCTGTGAAGAGGAAGAAAGGTAAAAGCAAAGCCACCAAGGAACTTGATGAGGTAGATAAGGCACATACCATGCGGGTGGAAGAGGAGACTGAGAAAAAACCTATTGACATTGTGCATGTCACTGCTCCTCCTGACAGTCAGACTTTCAAAAGACCTATCAGGAAACTTAGGGATGCAAGAAAAGAGGTGGCTCAGTTGAAAAGAGAGGCCATGTCTGACAAGGTGAAAGTGAAGGAGCTCATGGATGGTTACAACCATACCCTCAACTTGGCAAGGTTTGCAACATGAAAGGCCTAGCCCCTTCATAGGCAGCTCCAGAACCTTTATAGGCAGAATAGAGATTTTCAATTTCAGAATAGGAAACTCAAGGAAGATTTGCAACATTTTCAAGAGGAGGTAGCTCAAATAAATTTGTAGGTATTGGTTCAAGCTGCCATTGAGAAAGAGACCTCAGCAGTCAAGGAGAGAACAACCTCACTAAAAAATCATGTCACTGCTAAGAAGAAGAAGTTTGCGGTGTCAATTGAAGATCCTCTTTCTACCAGAAAGAGTGTGAGGTTAAGTGTCAAGATGACAAAGTAGCTAGTAAAAGGTAAGCCCCATTTTTTTAGGATGGTTACTTTTTTGGGAGGTTTAACTAATATTCAAATATTTCCTCTACCATATATACAGGATTCTAAGCATTTAACTATCAGAGTTTTGGGTTTTTCCAAGTGCTAACTCCCTCAGTGGTAAAATTCACTACCTTTTGTACTCCCGAGACACCTAAATAAAATGGGTTTGATATCATGAAAGGCCATCAATTGCTCTGCACACATTCAATATTGAAGGTGTTGTGTTTTTGACGTTGTTATCCAAACCTGCACACAGATGCAACATAAGTGTCACTACCTACAGGTGCTACCTAATATTTGGTAGAGAACAGAGTTGGCATACAGGTGCAACACAGTGGCGCGATGTAATGGCGCTACCTAATATTTCACAGAGAACAGAGTCTGCACACATACGCAACACAGTGGCACTATGCAATGGCAGTACTTATTATTTCACAGAGAGTAGAGTCTGCACACATATGCAGCACAGTGGTGCTACCTAAATGTGCTACCTCCTTTACTTGTCCAATTGTGAAATATGTTACTCAAGATGCTACCTAAAGAATCTACCAGTAGACACCAGGGATCTAGGAAGGTTAGGCCAACAACTTTTTGGATAGATGATGATGGAGAAAATTGCGGAAGCAGTAGCTGGAATTATGAGGACAACTACATAATCCTAAAATACACATGAAAAAACAGGAGTTTGCACAGCAAGAGAGAATCAAATCAGTTTGAAGCATGGTTGGATTAGTCACCAACATTTTCCTATTTTATAGCATAGGTGGTTAGATAAGTTGTTAGATCAAATAAATGTTTAGAGATTTTCAAGGGAAGGAGGCCATCTCGTACCTCCAACTATTGTCTCCCTTTTGTTATAAATAGATAGATCAATTGCTTTAGTAGGTTCGGATGGTTGAGCAAAGCTACCTTAGACTGTAATATTTTGATGAAGTAACTGTGATCTAGCTATGTACTGGACTTAAGACATTTTGGCTAATAGAAATCAACTTCTCTTTCATCTTTCTTTCTTCTGATGCTAAATGTTCATGCTTTGAATGATTCAAATGAATGATTGTGGTGATGTTATGGTGGATGTTTGATCATTATATTATCATGATGTTTATTTATCTTCCTTAGTTTCTGAGTTCAAGACAATATTGTGTTAAGAAGCCTTCCTCCTTAGGCTTTTGTAGACATGATGTTTATAATAGCCCCTACACTTCTCTTATTTTAAGTCTTCCCTCTATTGATACTTACTTCCAAACTACTAATTGAATTTATCCAAAACCTTGATTGCTGGTGCATGCTAGCCCTATTTTCTGAGTTGGAACATTATCATTTTGAGTCCTTTTCCTTTTTGACCCTTTAAACACCCTTACATTCACTGATAACTTGATGGGTATTGGGCTTGCCTTCCATGCAATCTGAGGGTGATTCCTAGTGCTAACAGATAGGAAACTCAATCAACACATGATATCACTTACTTTGTTCCATCTGGGAGCCAAAAATTCATTCACCGCTATGGACTTTTGGCCATAGGACATCGGTGAGCACCAATATGCCCAAATCCACCAGCTAGGTATGTTCCTTGTTCTAGAAACATGAATAAAATCAAGCATTTCTTGTAACCTGAATTCATTTAATTCAAAATCTCAGGGTAGCCATAAAAATTATTCTCTTTGGAGTAAATAATTATATTTTCATATGCTATACTATCAAATACTTCTTAATACCACAAATCCTCCAAGAACAAACACAATAAGGAAAGCAAATGATCCAAATGTTTTTGAGACAATCATGTTTTGACACATTGAGGCTATGAATTTGAAAAGTGCCAACGACATATCATGCATCATAAAGAGGAGGAAAAATTGCCTAAAGAGCCTGAAACAATCAAGGCAATGGTCGGGGTTACTCATTGAATATTTTAGTGTTATGACAATCAAAACACAATTTTGAAGTGCATGCTTTCTTTTTATTTTTCATTGTTACATTTTGGTGAAGGAGGATGTTACATTTTGTTTCCGTTCATCTAGATTCCAATCATTTATTCATAGGTACCATTTCATGTATGTAATGTCCCCACTTTGGGACATCATCACAGGGCAGAGATTTATGATGACCAGAGAAGCCAAATGGATTCTATAGCAAGTACATGGGTATTTGAGAGGCATTGTGGGGTCCATATTGCATTGATGATCATATTCCATCATATGATCCATTCTTCACAGGTTGGCTTTGGTTTCGTTGCATTCCGACGATTTCCATGATTTTGACTATTTTGAGCTATAAGTCAATGGAATTCATTGAAGAGGCCATTTTGGGCACATTACTTGGAGGAACCTCTCAGTGTAATATCTCATTGGAATCGGGAGGAGCAACACTACAGGATGGGATGGCTATAAGTGACTTTCAGTGGCCAGGGAAGCCACAAGGAGAGAAAATGAGCTTTTCAAAGGTAAAAAGGTTAATTAATTAATTAAAGTGATTGAATTAATTAATTAAATATTAATAAAATGAAAGTCACTTTGGAGGGACAAGGTTAGCCAAAGGTATAAAGGAAAGGCAAGGGCCTCTTCTCATTCATTCATGTATGATCTTATTTTGATTTCTGGCTTCTAGCTAGTGAGCCCAATATTGGGGGTTTTGAGGGTTTTGACTTAACAAACCCTAGAGGACGATTCGGTGGTGAAAGATTCCACCTATCTTGTCCCAAGCTTGGTCTCGGAGATGCACTACTCTCCCACACCATTCTAGTTCCAGATCTACTCAGTTACAGGAGGATTCTACATCAGTTTCATGTGCAGATAGAGAGAGGGTGCACCCGTTGAGGGATTCCAGCAAGAGGGGCACACCATCTTTGGAGAGAGATTCGTTGTAGGATATTGGCAGCGTCGTTGAGGATTCTATCACTTGGGTTTCCATTGCAGGGCCTTGGACATCAGATCTAGTGCTTTCTGAGACAGTTTTATGGCTCAGATTATTTCTTGAGCAGTGGGGCGAATTGAAGAGAAGGAGGGCATTTTTGAGATCCAGATCTAGTCCGTTTGGAGGGTTTACACTTCAGATCTGACCCTGAGACTTTA
>ML780240.1:739825-786939 GCA_009831015.1 Picea engelmannii
AGGAGACTCACAGAGTTGGTGTATTTAAGGATTATGCGTCCCAGGGGCTAGTAGTTCATGACTTGATATGGGACCTAGGGGGCAACATGTGTGATTGTTCATCTTCTGATGGGTTCTACTATACAACCCACAGGTGGACATGGGATCCTGGTATTTTATTTGATATGATTTGGTCATTGCTTGAGGACAAGCAATTTTCTAGCAGGGAGGACTGTAATGTCCCCACTTTGGGACATCATCACAGGGCAGAGATTTATGATGACCAGAGTAACCAGATGGATGCTATGGCGAGTACAGGGGTATTTGAGAGGCATTATGGGGTCCAACTTGCATTGATGATCATATTCCATCATTATGATCCATTCTTCACAGGTTGGCTTTGGTTTCGTTGCATTCCGACGATTTCCATGATTTTGACTATTTTGAGCTATAAGTCAATGGAATTCATTGAAGAGGTCATTTTGGGCACATTACTTGGAGGAACCTCTCAGTGTGATAGCTCATTGGAATCAGGAGGAGCAACACTACAGGATGGGATGGCTATAAGTGACTTTCAGTGGCCAGGGAAGCCACAAGGAGAGAAAATGAGCTTTTCAAAGGTAAAAAGGTTAATTAATTAATTAAAGTGTTTAATTAATTAATTAAATATTAATAAAATGAAAGTCACTTTGGAGGGACAAGGTTAGCCAAAAGTATAAAGCAAAGGCAAGGGCCTCTTCTCATTCATTCATGTATGATCTTATTTTGATTTTTGGCTTCTAGCTAGTGAGCCCAATATTGGGGGTTTTGAGGGTTTTCACTTAACAAACCCTAGAGGACGATTCGGTGGTGAAAGATTCCACCTATCTTGTCCCAAGCTTGGTCTCGGAGATGCAATATTCTCCCACACCATTCTAGTTCTAGATCTACTCAGTTACAGGAAGATTCTACATCAGTTTCATGTGCAGATAAAGAGAGGGCGCACCAGTTGAGGGATTCCAGCAAGAGGGGCACACCATCTTTGGAGAGAGATTCGTTGTAGGATATTGGCAGTGTCGTTGAGGATTCTGTCACTTAGGTTTCCATTGCAGGGCCTTGGACATCATATCTAGTGCTTTTTGAGACAGTTTTATGGCTCATATTATTTCTTGAGCAGTGGGGCGAATTGAAGAGAAGGAGGGCATTTTTGAGATCCAGATCTAGTCCGTTTGGAGGGGTTACACTTCATATCTGACCCTGATACTTTACCTAGTGACTTGCAGTGTCCTGATCTATATTTCTGGAGAGTTTCAGAGCATTTGGAAGCCTCCTTCAGCAGGGCCAAATTATCTAGGGTTTCAGTCATCCAGTGGGGCGCACCATTTAGTGGGGGATTTCAGATCTACAGAGATTGAGAGGGATCTTAGAGATTCGGTCACCTGGGTTGTTCTTACCATCACCTGATATATCAGTTGGCATATTTATTAGGGTGATTGGACACTTTTGGCAGCAGGGCCGAATTATCTAGGGTTTCAGTCATCCAGTGGGGTGCACCATTCAGTGGGGGATTTCAGATCTATAGAGATTGAGAGGGATCTTGGAGATTCGGTCACCTGGGTTGTTCTTACCATCACCCGATCTATCAGTTGGCATATTTATTAGTGTGATTGGACATTTTTGGTAGCAGGGCCGAGTTATTGAGGGTTTCAGCCTTCTATTGGAGCGTGGCATTCTTCAGCTGGAGAGTTTGACATTCAGATCTTCTTGTATTGATCTTCATTTCTCATTCATCCTTTGGAGGCATCTTTTGTATTAGCGGGAGCATTCTGTAGAAGCTCTTATCTATTGTCTATCTTCTTGGCCATCTGTTGAGCATTCCAGATCGACATCTTCATTGTAGCAGGTTTCTCTATTTTATGAATAAAGAAGAATTGAGATGTTTTGGCTTGTCTTTCTTATTGCATATGGTTGAGGTATGTTCCATGGTTATCTCTTTCTGTTATTTGCTGCATACACATATATAAACACATCTAAAAGGTAGATCAGCAAAGTTTTTGACGAAATACCTCACTCAGAAAAAGTTTTGAAAAGACACCAAAACAGTGATGATCCTTGCATAATGGCTTGGGATCATTACAATGTAAATGGGATTTGTAGTGTTGCTTTTATATCAGGCTACCTAGGAAGATTCAATGTCCATAATTAGATCAGTTCATCTGGTTGTATCCAATCTCACCTCCAGTCGCTTAACTATCTTGAATTAGGATATCGACGAAGAAATAATAGACTATAAACTAAATTTTTCTTATTTATATTCATGTAAGGGAGATTGCCAAAACTGAAAGCGACTTTAAATAATGAAAATACTTGGCTAGCACTTATGGAAATTGACTTTTTGGCAGTTCTTTGTTGGGCATCTATTGCATATTATACAAGTTGAAGATGGCCTATCATATTACTTTTATATACAACAACATAGTGAATTCTTTCATAGTCCTATACATCTACAAAACATGGGTGTCTGTGTGTGTGACTGATTCATAAATATATTAGTCAGAGTTCTCATTCTTCCAGCCATATCTACAGAATAGTCAAAAGATAAATGAATTTGTTTACTGATTGATTAATGGATCAGTAAGACTTCTCGTGCTCCTATCCATATTTAATGAATGATATGGAAATTAATTTAGGTACAAAAGATATAAGAATTACCTCTCGACCTCTGGTTAAAAACCCATAACAGAGTATGTAACGAAAACCCAAATCCCTGATTCTAGCAAAGAGAGTGGAATCCTCATTATCCATGTGGGTAAATAAAAATCCCAACATGGATAGAACAGAAGGTCTCTTTTCTTGTAGAAAACTTGAAGATGGCTAACTGTCATTAATAATTCTGGGAAACCATTGAACATTACATGGAATATTCCAAAGAAGAGATCTCTCATGTACAAGTTTCCATCATTAACAGTCAAGTGATGCATTTTCGTTCATAAAAACATGGTCATTGTGATTGCCCCTAAAATTAAAACAATCAATCAACAAATTGCCTTGGCACTACTACATTATGCAAATGCAAATTTTCTGTGGTGCCAAGGAACTATTCCTTCTTAGCCCACCTGTGGTAAATCTCTTCTTCTGGCACCCAGAGATTCCATGGTGCATATGATCTCCAACCATTGTGTCTGCACAAATGTCCAAGCCCAGAATCTGGAAGAAACCAAAGACACCGCAACCTATGTGAATAATTTGTACGCCTAAAAAACCTGAAACATTTGTATTCCATAAGCCTGATATTTTGAAGAATAGCCTTTAACACATAGTCTCTGAAAAAGTTATCTTGTTTTCCCTCAATTGGAGTTTCTTGTAGCAATAAGAAAAATCAAGTTCTGCAATATGTGAGAAATTCGAAATCTGAAGACTTTTGGGGGCCTGCCTCAGCAGGCAAGATAGCTAGATTGAATGGGAAAGACGAACCACCTGGGAAAAAACATGTCTTTTAGGATTTGAATCATCGTAATAAACACCTAGGTCTACCATCAAACCAAAACCCCATTGAGGAACACAAAGGTGTTCAATATTTAATTGAGGAACTCTGAGTATAACCATTTCTTTTTAGCAGATATGCCTACATTCATGAAGACATCAACATCCAAATATAGTTTGATGCCTTCCTGCTTTTCACGTCTTGAAAGTTCTTGCATCATCTCTGGAAGGCAGTGCATAAACACAGGCTCAACATTAAATGGAAAAAAGGTGTAACTTCGAGAAAAAACTAAACAAACACTCACCGTATCTTGCCCTGACAATTTGGCAACACCAAGAGAAATCCAATTTTTCCCTTACTGTCATTTCACGAAGGTGAAAATCATGATGGCTAATATAAGAAAATGTTCTTTGAGGCACAAATTCATTTAATGAGTGCCCATTGTATATTACAGTTCCAGTAACTTGTAAAAAGGGAAAAGAAACAATTTTTCTGTAAGAAATAAAATTACTTCCATGAAAACTTGTTTTATTTTTGAAGTACTAAAATACAGACAACAAATCAATTGGGCACATATGACAGTAAAGAATAATGTCGAATTTGATAAGCCACATATTTAAAATTTGGATTACATTTCTACAGTATTATCTTACTAGAATATATCCTAAACTTACTTTGAGATCACGATCAGGATTTCCAGCCAGAGTTGTTAGCAATGTAGTTTTTCCAGCACCAGGTGGACCAAGAAGAAGTGTTATTCTGAGCAGTTCAATGACATTTCAGGAGAATGGAGAAAGTCTCTGAAACGGCTGACCTATGTTGTACATCTTCTATATAGGAAAAAAGGACATATGAAAAGTTTACCGAGAGGGCTTGATGATGCAACTGACATCATGGAGGATTGTTAGAGTCGTCTTCCTTGACCACAAGATCTTCATGTCGTTAAGAAATCCCTACACAATAACACCATTTTTGATGCGGCCGAACGACGAAATGTTAAAATTACCAATTTCATTCTTACCCCATGCTAATTGGGTGTTGAACCTTAAAACAGATCGATTGCCATTAGAATTTGGTGCATGGGTTTCTATGCTTTCGGATCTCTGTGCTTCTCTGAGAGGATATCTACACCTGCCGAGGTTTGATGCTAGCAAGTTCAACTTCAATAGTAGGATGTATTGCCACCTATATAATCCCGCCAGAGTGACCTTCTTGGTTTAGTATTTGAAATGGGATACTCCATGGACTCTTCTTGCAATTTTCTTCAGATCCTATAGTTTCTTCAAAAGAGGTGCCACCACCAGTAAACATTGGGGGGCATACACGTGACCAACTGAAGATATTTTTTGGTAGCAGCTCAAACAAGTCAGTTGATGAAGGTGGAGCTGACAACTTGCTTCCAATCCGCTTAACGAAAGCTTTGACAAGCACATAATAGGCTTGAGAATCCGAATGACTTCCAACTGATCGAAATTTTGACTTGTGGAGTGGAAGATCAGTTCGTTGCTTCCATAAATACACACACGGACACAAAAGAGGAGATACATCATCAAGGAAATGCAAGGACCACAAAGCAAGAGAGGCGTTAGGACCAACACCAAGCAACCATTCACAGTTACCAATGTTATTTCCTTTTGAGACACCATTGAAAGAGTTTGTTTCAGTTCTGGCCCTGTCTCGTTTTGTCTAAGTTCATGTCTCACATGCCCATATAACATAGATGTTTGTTCCAAGAATTCCATTCAAACATTGATTGACTTCTATTGTCGCACCTACAGAAAATGTTGGTCTTTTGTGCTTATCGGCTATTTCTCTCCCAAGTTCTTTATCAAGTTTTACACTTGCACTGTCTATCTCAATCCATAATCTGACTGCTCCATCCAAGGAGCAAGTTAGCAGTACTTGTCTATAGAAACAAGAAAAATTTGATGTCCTCCATTGTATCATTGAAATAGGTTGAGGATGAGAAAACTCAATTTCTTGTAGACTAGTCATATCATCCCAATGATAAACTGTCACCTTCCCTTTTGAAGAGCCTATAAATGAAGACGATATCATAGACACCATGCCTCTTGTGCAAGTTGAACCATCAGGTGCTGTTGCTGCAAATCCCTCAGCAAACCATGTTGTAGAAACAAGAGAATGAGGTTGCTCTGGTTTTGACTTCCAAATTGGATTCCAAACATTCTCACATTAAGTCCACATGATCACTTCAGAACCTGTTGTATGTAACCCATCTCCAGATTGTATCCATACAACTACATGAACTCTAGAAGTATGTGATAGTGCTCTAACCAGTCTCCAAGCCAATGAAATTTTCGTAATGGAGACATGCAATGGAATTAGAACTTATATAACTTGACATACATAAAACACTTAAAAGAAAAAATCAATTCCGGTTACAACTGCATTAAAACAGGTTTGAAAAAAGGTCAGTCAGTTTTCAGGGTTTCGTCAAATTATATGAACCCTTTTTTTAAATTCCATATGATACTTTGTTTTATGAAAAATATTACCATATATGATCCATAAGACAGATATTACAGACTCTGTTAAAGATCTTCAGCTTGTATCATGCAGTTTTTGGACTCTAGAGGCCATTTAGAGCCTCATTGTTTATGTATTATGTCCTGGATATGTATTGTAATCTGTGTCATTTTTCTTTATTCACTCTCACATGATATATAGTATATACATGAGAAGACTTTGCAGTTTGGATGTACATTGATGTACATGAATATATATTTTGTTTTATTAAAAAAATCATATTTATGCATTTTTCAGTAAATTGGGTCATAAACTAAGTCATCAGTCAGTTCTGATCCAAGTCGGATTTGAGCCTCAGCCAATTCTAACTTTTAAAACATTGGTGCCCACATCAGGAGGAGGGTCTTTTTCCTCAAGGTTGGTCCCGATCCATCTGTTGTGAATTATGGATCAATTAGAATTGGCTCCCATCCATTGTTTTCATTATTATTATTATTTCTCAATTTCTACTTTTACAGAGTATTAATATTAATGTTGACCCTTTTATTAAAATCCAAGGTTGACCTATTTGATCCATCTGTTGTGGATTATGGATCAATTAGAATTGGCTCCCATCCATTGTTTTCATTATTATTATTATTTCTCAATTTCTACTTTTACAGAGTATTAATATTAATGTTGACCCTTTTATTAAAATCCAAGGTTGACCTATTTATTGGCCTCAAGTTCAATTAAAGGTTATACATTACTAGAATTTCAAGAAAAATAATATGAGTCAATGAAAGACTTTTGATTGTGTACCATACCAAATAAAGATAGATTTTTGAGAACATTGTTATCAAATAATACCTTCATATGGAAAATGATCTCCTCTATACACTAAGGCAGACAACTTTCACCATGGATATTACATTACAGTGATAATTATGACCAATTTTTTTTGCAGAAGGTGAAATCTATATGTATTCACAGTTTAACATAAAATTCTTTATTTGTCTATTGAATTTACAAGAGAGTGTGAGGTACAACCAATGACAATCCAAGGAGAAGAATTTGAGATTCATGGAAATATACACCCATTAAAAATACTAACAAATTAGAAATTGTGGAAGAAAAGGTTAGTTAGAAGTTCCATAACGAAAGGTGAATGATAAAAACAAGAAGGCCAACAAACTAGAATCTTTGTTGAATCTGAACACATCATCTTGGTTTAAGAGCATCGAAAAAGGTTCTTAAATATTCCAGTCTTTAAGAAACAAATCCTTAGGAAGAATGCCCATAAGTGAACTTGTATGGTACACTAATGATGTATATTAAAAGGCCTATATATTTGATGACCAACTATAAAGTTATTTTGATTAAAATAGAGTGTGAATCTGAATTCTCAAGAGTGAAGAGAAGTGAGAATAACCGTAGAACATATATTGAACCTTTAAATTTATCATATTCACATGCTAGGATGTTGTGAAGTGACAAAAAATAAATTCTTGTGTGATGGAAGAATTCACCTTGCTTCCACATGAGGTGGAGGAAGTGTGAGAAATAGATTTGATCAATAAACTAGAGAGGCCCATGATAGAAAAATATGAAATCATTCAACACAACATTAGGACATTAGATGATTATCTGCTTAATTAGGCATTCTAAAAGGTCGAAGGTAGTTTACCCAACAAAGGAGTGTAAACTAATTCCACCTTGTAGTGTGGAAAAATGTTTGTACGAGGAATAGGTGAAGCAGCTACTCATGCAAAACGATGTGCGAGGGTAATATCTTATAGGGTTTCAAATGATAATCCTAGGAAGGTAGGCATAGAATTAATCATTGTGGACCTATCAAACAAAAGATACCATAAACTTTGGAAAAATATAGGGACTTCCTCCAAAACTATAGCATAATACTACAAAGTATGAGTAGAGCCCGCATTTCCCTCAAGGCGCACATAAATGAACTAGTGGGGATTTTATGCCTCATCTCACAAGAGAAAATGATTTGGACCATGCCTCGAGTAACTAGGACTATACATTTCTATGTAAATGGATGATGTGGACTCCGAAGCATTAGAGAGAATTTGGGAACTGAATAAGTGTGAAGTTATATTTGAACTTAGTGCACCCTCTTCTTAGAGCATGCAAAGGTAAACTAATGGGTTTTGACTCTTTGTCCTCTCACAAGAGAAGATGTTTTGGATCAATTCCAGGTAATGAGGACCATACATTGGTATGTACATTGCTGGTGCGGACTTCCCGAGCAATATAGAGAATGTGGAGGTGCCCAATAAGTGTGCAGTTTTGCTTGAGCACTTAGTCCCATTGCTGAAAAGAAAAATATTGGCACTCAAATAGCCATATCCAATTGTTTAACTAGTTTCTGTTTAGGGAGACTCCTGAGCTAGGTTCTCAAAATATGACAAGAAAATGGGTTTCCAAGAGAAAGGAAGTCTTGGTTCTATTGTCTTCTTTTGATATTTTTAAACGACATCAATTGATTCAGATGGATATCGGTGGCCACCCACCTTTTCCAACTGGCTCAAAACAGTTTTCTAACAATTTTGGCAATTTACTATTTTTAGTAGTTTTAACTTCCGGGGCCATTTTGAGGGCCTAAATGAAGGTTTTTCGAGATAGAGATCTTAAATGATATCCAAAGGCATTATCGAGCCACCAAAATCAATCTCCTCGATGATACCTTTCCAATTGGCTATCACACGCCTAAAACAGAGATCGTATGCAAATGTTACGACCCCGAGAAGTTGATGTACTAACTTACCCAAACGGGGCCCACATGACTTTTGGCGCTTCATCTCCTAGGGTTAGGTTTTTGGATGTCTAGCATTTTTGGCATTCTTGTTTATTGTAAAAATTCCTTGAGAGACTCATTGTAATCTTATTCTTGTGAATGCGCGCAACCGTCACATCTCTTCTCAGAGATAAGCCGCCACCATTCCAGGAAGCTTGTTTTCGCTGCATTTTACAGTTTCAACTTATTTTGTTATTGAATAGAAAACTAGTTTTACTGTATCTCTTTTATTTTGTGTTAAGCACCTGTTAATAATCTGTGTTCATTTCGTCCTACTCATAAAATACGGATCAACGGTATCAGAGCGGTATGCTCCTTGTTGTCTTAATGCATGTCCCCAACAAGGTTGGAGTACAAAGAGTTGGGTCTCGAGCTTGTTTCTATTGAGGACAGAAGCTCTCGCATGCCCAAGAGACCTCTCATGGTAGGAGAAAAGAAAGATAATAGGACATGAGATCCTTTCAAATAGTTGATTGAGGAATCCCTCATGCAACAGAGGAACGAGATGATCCTTCGACGACTACCAACAGGCGACACATCTTCTTCGAACGGAGGCGTCACCCCTTTCAAAGTACAAATAAACTTTGATATTCCTATATTTGAAGGTCAGATAGACGCGGATGCTGTAGACAAGTGGTTGAATCTACTAGAAGGGTATTTTTTTTCCATAACTTTTTGAATAGAGACAAGATTACTTTTGCACTCTTCAAAGTCGTTCCCCATGTCAATGATTGGTGGGAAACTTTTTGTGAGCTAAAGGAAACAGACGAAACCTCATTATTTTAAGTCATGGCCACCTGAGAATCCTTCAGGGATGCTATTAAGGAACAATACTACCCTTTCAGAAGTTATGACGACTTGTATACAAAATGGACCACACTGAGGCAAGAAAGAGACCAAGCAGTGCCCAATTTCAAAAATATCTTCCATACCTTGCACACCAAGCTGGGTATCAAATATTCAGAGAGACATCTGGTGCTCAAGTATCACGATTCTATGCATAGATACATCTAGACTGAAATGGAATTTCTAGACATCTCATCCTTGGGCGCAGCCTACCGATATGCCATCAAAATCGAGCAGAAGCTCAAATAAAAGACGTAGAAATTTGGGCCTGGGAATCCCTCACAAAAAAAGCCGGGAAAGGGTGGCCCCAAACCATAGAACAAAGGACAGAGAAAAGATGGACAGTATCAGAACAACCAATCCAAGACGCAAGCAAAGAAGGACATCGGAAAGACAAATAAAGATAACGAGAAGTGTTGCATCTTCCATAAGAGCCCTTGGCATAACATTGTTGACTGCCGCTCAAAGCAGTCGTTGGTGGCCGAAGTGAAAGCCTCTGACTCATATGCGGGTTCTGACTCTGAGCTATAACTAGAAAGCGAAAGACGGATAATTGATGTGGAACAAAGTGCCACCGTTTCTACCACCAAGATCCAGCCTAGTGAGCCAGACGAGCCAGAAGAAGGAGAGAGCCTCTTCCATTCACAGATGTGGGTAAAAGGCACCCCGCTATACTTCATCATTGATAGCAGTATCCAGAAGAACCTCATATTAGCGAAGGTCATCAAGTGGCTTGCCCTGCCAACAACTCTACACCCACAACCCTACACCATTGGATGGCTCCGCCAAGGAAGCGATCACCACATCAACCAAAATTTTTGACTGTCGTACGACATCAAGACCTTCAAAGACGAGGTATTATGTGATGTTGCTCCTCTCGAAGTTTGTGATGTTATTTTGGGCCAACCTTATTTATGGAAATTTCATGAAATGCAGGAAGGTCATCTCTCAGATGGTGAAKTTTGTTTTCTTCGTGATTCGCTCTCAGAATAAGAGAAATATCACAGCCACATCAAGTGTCTCTGCGACCGACCTCTCCACACAGAAGAAGAAAGTAGATAAGGTCATGGAAGAATACTCRGATATCTTCTCCTCACCTACAGGGGTACCTCTGCACTGTCAGGTCACGCACCCCATCAATCTGACCCCTGGCACACCGCTTCCCAATGGGCTAGTCTATCGTCGCTCTTTGTTAGAGAATGAGAAGATCAAGTGAAAGATCCAAGAACTACTCCACAAGGGGCACATCCATCACAACTCATCACCTTGCGGGAGCCCAATTGTGATTGTACAGAAGAAATGTGGAACCTGGCGACTCTGTATTGACTATTGGGCTCTGAATAAAATCATAGTTAGAAACCAATTCCCAATTCCTCAAATCAACGACCTCCTTGATCAGCTCATGGGGGCCAAATACTTCCATAAGATTGATTTGAAGTCTGGCTACCACTAGGTCCCAATAGAATAGACAGATGTATGGAAGATTGCCTTCAAGTCAAAGGAAGGCATTTTTGAATGGTTGGTCATGCCCTTTGCTTTGACAAATGCTCCAGCCACTTTCATGAGGATGATAGACGATATCCTATGAACATTCACCAATAATTTTGTAGTGGTGTATTTGGATTACATTCTAATTTACAACAAGACTTGGGTTGAACACTTGCAGTATATTCAACAGGTTTTGCACACCCTGTGGTAGCACCAGCTATACGTCAACTTGGAAAAATGCTCATTCGGCATGGACAGGGTCCATTACCTAGGATACATCATTTATCAACATGGGGTACATGTGGATCTAGCCAAGATCCAAGTCATCCGTGACTGGTCAGCCCCAACAACACTCACTGAGCTTCAGAGCTTCTTGGGCCTTGCCAACTTCTACCGCAGGTTCGTGTTGGGATTCTCCCATATTGCATGGGCCCTCGACCAAATAAATAGGGGTGGTGGTAAGGAAAAATTTGTGTGGGGCCGGTCCCAACAACAAGCATTCGATTATTTGAAGTAGCGCTTGTGCTCAGCCCCAGTACTTTCACTACCAGACCTGCAACATCCCTTTGAAATTGAGACAGATGCTTCAGACTATGTTGTGGGTGTCCTTCTCACTCAGCACAGCCACCCCGTGGACTATCATAGTGAGGCACTGTCAGATATTATCCATAAGTTCCCTACTTACGACAAATAAATGTATTCCATTGTACAAGCCTACCGCCAGTGGAGACATTACATTCTTGGGAAGGAGAGAGTCATCCACACTGATCATAAGCCACTATAGTTCATGGAGACATAGGGAAAATTGTAGAATGATCGCCATAAAAAGTGGTCCACATACTTGCAACACTTCCACCTCAACATCAAGTATAAAACATGAAGCAACAATCACTTCGTTGATTGCCTCAGTAGATTTCCAGTCGCGACACTCACCACGGTGATAGACCCTTTCGGCCATGAGACATCGAGATGGCCCCAACTCTATGATATAGTCCATGACTTCACCACCTCCTACCAAAGGTTGGGTGCAAACGCAGTTGTCGATAATTTCCATCTTCAAGATGGGTTGTTGTGTTGTCTAGGCTATATCTGTGTTCCATCAAGTGAGTGATTGAAGTTGATATGGGAAGCCAACTATAGTCAGGTGGCAGGACACTTTGGCATTGAAAAGACAGTGGTGATGCTACATAAACATTTCTACTGGTCGAAACTTTGAGAGGAGGTCAGCAAGTATATTAGGTCCTGCACTGCCTATGCTATTGCCAAACCGACAACTAAGAAATAGGGCGTGTACACCCCTATTCTTACTCCTGACAGGCCATGGGAATCCATCTCAATGGACTACATGTCATGCCTCCCATCCACCAAGCAGGGAAATGACTTTTTTTTTGTGGTTTTTGATCGCTTTTCTAAGATGCCGATTCTAGTTTCCTGGAAGAAGAGCATCACAGCAGAGGCCACTGCAAAGATCCTCTTTGAACGAGTCTGGGTACATTTTGGAATCCCACAAACCATTGTATCAAAGCATGATATTCTATTTCTCAGCACATTCTGGTCGAGCCTCTGGTCGCTGCTGGAGACCAAGCTCACCAAATCGACGACCTTCCCCCCCAGACAGATGGCCAAACCGAGGTTGTAAATCAAATGATTGTGCATATCCTTCGCATGTATAATTCAAAGCACCCTTGCACATGGGATGAGATCCTTCCCTATGTCCAGCATAGCTACAACCGAGCCCTGCATAACTCAACCAGCCACAACCCCTTTCAGGTGGAGTTGGGATTCCAACCATTGGGTCCCATAAATGTTGCACTTCCCCTTGCGGTCACCTCGACCGACTCATATCATGCTCCAACTGAAGCTGAAAAATACACTCGGGTTCATTGAGTGGATCCAGGACATCCACCAACAGGTTCAGGATATCTTATAGAAGTCCAATGACAAGTACAAATAGCGCCATGATCAACATCGGGTGCCACATAAGTTTCAGGTAGGCGAGAAAGTTTGGTTGCACTTGCAGAAAGAACGCCTTACAGGACCCCATCGGAAGCTTCACCCACTCCATTATGAGACATACACTATCACCAAGGCCATGGGGGATAATTCTTTTGAGCTCAACATTCCTTCCTTCCTTGGCCTGCACCCATTGTTCAATGTGGATCTCCTTCGCCCTTATTTCCCACCATTATTGGACACCTCAAAAGTAGCAGAACAACTGACACCAAAAGAGCTCAAACCTGACTGCATACAATGTGAATCCAATGATCATATTGTGGACACATATATCAAGGGCACTGAACAACAAAGGATCTAGCTTTATCAAGTTGTCAAAGCAAGACAACTCCTGCACCAAGGCAAGTGGCTCACCCGAGGCCAAATTCAGCAAAAATTTCCTCATCTGATGGGGCACCTAAAAGAAATGGAGACCATTGCTTCCTAAGGAGGGAGTATTGATCCATATGGATATCAGTGGCCACCCACCTTTTCCAACTGGCTCAAAACATTTTTCTGACAATGTTGGCAATTTACTATTTTTAGCAGTTTTAACTTTCGGGGCCATTTTGAGGGCCTAAATGAAGATTTTTTGGGATTTATCTCCTCAACGATAGACACAAGCATGATTGAGCCCCAAAAATCAATCGCCTTGACGATACCTTTCCAATGGGCTATCACACACCTAAAATGGAGATCATATGCAAAAGTTACGACCCTAGGAAGTTGATGTACTAACTTACACAAATGGGGCCCACATGACTTTTGGCGCTTCATCTCCTAGGGTTAGCTTTTTGGATGTTTATGGTTTTTGGCATTCTTTTTTATTATAAAAAGGCCTTGAGAGCCTCATTGTAATATTCTTCTTTCAAATGCATGCAACCATCACATCTCTTCTCAGAGATAAGCCGCCACCATTCTAGCAAGCATGTTTCCACTGCATTTTACAGTTTCAGCTTATTTCATTATTGAATAGAAAACCAGTTTTACTGTATCTTTGTTATTTTTTGTTAAAAACCTATTAATAATCAGTATTCATTTCATTCTTCTCATAAAATCCGGATTAGTGGTATCAGAGCAGTCTGCTCCTTGTCATCTTAATGCATGTCCCCAATGAGGTCGGAGTATAAAGAGTTGGGTCTTGAGCTTATTTCTCTTGAGGACATAAGATCTCGCACACCCAAGCGACCTCTCATGGAAGGAGAAAAGAAAGATGATGGGGCAAGATATCCTTTCAAACTATTGGTTGAGGAATCCCTCACACAATAGAGGAACGACATGATGGATAGTTTCACGCAAATCCTTCATCGACTACCAACAAGCGACAGATCTTCTTCGAACGGAGGCGCCTCCCTCTTCAAGGTACAAATAAACTTTGAGATTTCTATATTTGAAGGTCAGATAGAAACAGATGTTGTATACAAGTGGTTGCATCTACTAGAAGGTTATTTTTTTTTCCATAACTTATCGAATAGAGAAAAGATTACTTTTGCGCTCCTCAAAGTCGTTCCCCATGTCAAAGCTTGGTGGGAAACTTTCTGTGAGCAAAAGGAAACAGAGGAAACCTCATTATTTTCAGTCACGGCCACCTGGGAATCCTTCATGGATGCTATTAAGGAACAATACTACCGTGTCGAACTTTATGACGACCTGTATACAAAATGGACCACACTGAGGCAAGAAAGAGACCAATAAGTGCCTTATTTCACAAGTATCTTCCATACCTTGCGCACCAAGCTGGGTATCAAAGAGTCCGAGTGACATCTGGTGCTCAAGCATTGCAGTGCTCTGCCTAGATACATCCAGACCGAAATGGAAATTTTGGACATCTCATCCTTGGGCGTGGCCTACCGATATGCCATCAAAATCAAACAGAAGCTCAAACAAAAGATGTGGAAATTTGGGCCTGGGAATCCCTCACAAAAAAACATGAGAAAGTGCGGTGCCAACCCACAGAACAAAGGATAGAGAAAAGATGGATACTATCAGGAAAACCAGTCCAAGTCGCAAGCAAAGAAAGACACTGGAAAGACAAATAAAAATATCAGGAAGTGGTGCCACTTCCATAAGAACCCTTGGCATAACATTGTTGACTTCCACTCAAAGCAGTCGTTGGTGGCCAAAGTGAAAGCCTCCAAATCAGATGCGGATTTTGACTCTAAGCCAGAACCAGAAAGGGGAAGATGGATCATTGATGTAGAACCTAGTGCCACTGTTTCTACCACCAAGCTCCAGCCTGGTGAACCAAACAAGCAAGAAGAAGGAGAGTGCCTCTTTCATTCACAGGTGTGGGTTAAAGGCACCCCGCTACACTTCATCGTTGATAGAGGTAGCCAGAAAAACCTGATCTCAGCGGAGGTATTCAAGTGGCTTTCCCTACCTACATCGCCGCACCCACAACCCTACACCATTGGATGTCTCCTCCAAGGAAGCGATCTCCACGTCAACCAACAGTGTCGACTGTCGTACAACATCAAGCCCTTCAAAGACGAGCTATTATGTGATGTTGCTCCTCTTGAAGTTTGTGATGTTCTTTTGGGCCAACCTTATTTATGGAAATGTCATGCTGTATGTGAGTCTAGACCTCGTAGTGTTATTATTACTTTGAACAGAAAATTATACAGGATACTCGAGGCAGTCTCACCTAGTGTTATTTCCTTCATCTCTACTAAGAAATGCAGGAAGGTCATCTCTCAGACGAGGAAGTTTGTCTTCTTCATGATTCACTCTTAGAATAAGCGAAAGATCATAGACACATCTAGGGTCTCTGCAGCTGACCTCTCCACACAGCAAAAGCATGTAGATAAGGTCATGGAAGAATACTCGGATATCTTCTCCTCACCTACAAGGGTACCTCTGCACTTCTAGGTCAAGCACCCCATCGATCTGACCCACGACACACCGCTTCCAAATGGGCCAGTCTATCACCGCTCTTTGTTACAGAATGGGGAGATCAAGCGACAGATCCAAGAACTTCTCCACAAGGGGCACATCCATCCCATCTCATCACCTTGCAGGAGCCCAATCGTGATGGTACACAAGAAATATGGAACCTGACAACTCTGTATTGACTACCGGGCTCTGAATAAAATCACAGTCAGAAACCGATACCTGATTCCCCAAATCGACGACCTCCTTGATCAACTCATGGGGGACAAATACTTCAGTAAGATTGATCTGAAGTCTGTCTACCACCAAGTCCTGATAGAACAGACAGATGTATGGAAGACTGCCTTCAAGTCAAAGGAAGGCCTTTTTGAATGGTTGGTCATTCCCTTTGGTTTGAAAAATGCTCCAGCCACTTTCATGAGGATGATGGATGATATTCTGCAACCATTCACCAATACTTTTGTAGTGGTGTATCTAGATGACATTCTAATTTACAGCAAGACTTGGGCCAAACACTTCCAGCATATTCAACAGGTTCTGCACACCCTGCGGCAGCACAAGCTATATGCCAACTTGGAAAAATGATCCTTCGGCATGGACAGGGTCCATTACATGGGATGCATCATTGATCAACATGGCGTACATGTGGATCCAGCCAAGATCCAAGTCATTCATGACTAGCCAGCCCCAACAACATTCATTGAGCTTCAGAGCTTCTTAGGAATTGCCAATTTCTACCACAGGTTCATGTTGGGATTCTCCCATATTGCATGGGCCCTTAGCCAAATAAACATGGGTGGTGGTAAGGAGAAATTTGTGTTGGGTCGGCCCGAACAACAAGTGTTCAATGATTTGAAGCAGCGTTTGTGCTTATCCCAAATACTTTCACTACCAGACCTGCATCATCCCTTTGAAATTGAGACAGATGCTTCAGACCATGCTATGGGCGTCATTCTCCCTCAGCACGACCACCCTGTGACATATTATAGTGAGACACTATCAGATACTGTCCATAAGTACCCTAATTATGAAAAAGAAATGTACTCCATTGTAGAAGGCTGTCACCAGTAGAGACATTACATTCTTGGGAAGGAGACAATCATCCACACTGATCATAAGCCACTGCAGTTCATCCAGACATAGGGAAAATTGCAGAATGACCGCCATAAAAAATGGTCCACATGCTTGCAGCAATTCCACCTCAACATCAAGTATAAAATAGGAAGCACCAATCGCACCACTGATTACCTCAGCAGACTTCCAGTCATGACACTCACCACGGTGTTAGACTCTTGTGGCCATGAGACATCAAGATGGCCCCAACTCTATGAGACAGACCTTGACTTCACCACCACCTACCAAAGGTTGGGTACAAACGTAGTTGTCGATAATTTCCATCTTTAGGATGGGTTGTTGTGCCGTCTGGGATATATCTGTGTTCCATCAAGTGAGTGAGCAAAGTTTATCTGGGAATCCCATTACAGTCGGGTGGTAGGACACTTCGACATCGAAAATATAGTGGCGATGCTACAAAAACATTTCTACTGGCCGAAACTTCGACAGGAGGTCAGCAAGTATATCAGGTTCTGCACTGCCTACGCTATTACCAAACCGACCACTAAGAAATAACACATGTACACCCATCTTCCTACTCTTGATAGGCCATGGGAATCCATCTCAATGGACTACATGTCGGGTCTCCCATCCACCAAGTGGGGAAATGACTGTGTTTTTGTGGTTTTTGATCACTTTTCTATGATGACGATTCTAGTTGTCTACAAGAAGAGCATCACAGTAGAGGCCATTGCTAAGCTCTTCTTTGAACGAGTCTGGGTACATTTTGGAATCCCACAAACCATTGTCTCAGATCGAGATAGTTTATTTCTCAGCACATTCTGGTGGGGCCTTTGATCCTTGCTGGACACCAAGCTCACCAAATCCACAACCTTCCACCCCCAGACAAATGGCCAAACCGAGGTTGTAAATCTTATTATTGTGCATATCCTTCGCATGTATAATTCAAAGAACCCTCGCACATGGGATGAGAGCCTTCCCTATGTCTAGCATAGCTACAACCGAGCCCTGCATAGCTCAACTGACCACAACCCTTTTCAGGTGGGGTTGGGATTCCAACCATTGGGTCCCATAGATGTTGCACTTCCCCTTGTGGTCACCTCGACCAACTTATCTCCTGCTCCAACTGAAGCTGACAAAGCCACTCGGGTTTATTGAGAAGATCTAGCACATCCTCCAATCAGTTCAGGATATCTTACAGAAGTCTAATGACAAATACAAGAAACACCATGATCAACATCAGGTGCCACATAAGTTTCAGGTGGGTGACAAAGTTTGGTTGCACTTGTAGAAAGAACGCCTTACAGGGCCCCATCAAAAGCTTTTACCACTCCATTATGGGCCATACACTATCACCAAGGTAGTGGGGGATAATTCTTTTGATCTCAACATTCCTCCCTTCCTTGGCATGTACCCAGTGTTCAACGTGGATCTCCTTCGCCCTTATTTCCCACCATTATTGGACACCTCAAATGTAGCAGAACAACTGACACCAACAAAACTCAAACCTGACTGCATACAATAGGAATCCAATGATCATATTGTGGACACATAGACCAAGGGCACTCGACAACAAAGGATCCATCTTTATCGAGTCGTCAAAACAAGGCAGCTCCTGCACCATGGCAAGTGGCTCACCCAGGGCCAAATTCAGTAGAAATTTCCTCATTTGATGGGGGACCTCAACGCAATGGAGACCATTTCTTCCAAAGGAGGGAGGATTGATCCATATGGATATCAATGGCCACCCACCTTTTCCAACTGGCTCAAAAGAGTTTTCTGACAATTTTGGCAATTTACTATTTTTAGCAGTTTTAACTTTCGGGGCCATTTTGAGAGACAAAATGAAGGTTTTTTGGGATCAAGATCTTGAATGATGGCCAAAGACATGATTGAGCCCCCAAAATAAATATCCTTGAAGATACCTTTATAATGGTTTATCACACGCCTAAAACAGATATCGTATGCAAAAGTTACGACACCGGGAAGTTGATGTACTAACTTACCCAAATGGGGCCCACATGACTTTTGGCACTTCGTATCCTAGGGTTAGGTTTTTGGATGTCTAGATTATTTGGAATTCTTGTTTATTGAAAAAACTCCTTGAGAGCCTCATTGTAATCTTATTCTTGTGAATGCGTGTAGCCGTCACATCTCTTAGAGATAATCCGCCACCATTCCAGGAAGCTTGTTTCCACTGCATTTTACAGTTTTGACTTATTTTTTTATTGAATAGAAAACCATTTTTATTGTATATTTGTTATTTTGTGTTAAGCACCTGTTAATAATCTGTATTCATTTTGTTCTTCTCATAAAATCTAGATCAGTGGTATCAGAGCGGTCTGCTCCTTGTCGTCTTAATGCATGTCCCCAACGAGGTTAGAGTACAAAGAGTTGGGTCTCGAGCTTCTTTCTCTTGAGGACAAAAGATCTCGCATGCCCAAGAGACCTCTCATGGTAGGAGAAATAAAATATGACAGGACAAGAGATCCTTTCAAACTGTTGATTAAGGAATCCCTCATGCAATAGAGGAACGAGATGATGGATAGTTTCACGCAAATCCTTCATTGGCTACCAACAGGCGATGCATTTGATTCAAACGGAGGTGTCGCTCCCTTCAAGGTACAAATGAACTTCGATATTCCTATATTTGAAGGTCATATAGATGCAGATGTTGTAGACAAGTGGTTGAATCTACTAGAAGGCTATTTTTTTGTCCATAACTTTTCGAATAGAGAAAATATTACTTTTGCGCTCCTCAAAGTCGTTCCCCATGTCAAAGATTGGTGGGAAACTTTCTATGAGGAAAAGGAAATAGAGGAAATCTCATTATTTTCAGTCGCGACCACATGGGAATCCTTCAAGGATTCTATTAAGGAACAATACTACCTTGTCAGAAGTTATGACGACCTGTATACAAAATGGACCACACTGAGGCAAGAAAGAGACCAAGCAGTGTCCAATTTCACAAATATCTTCCATTCCTTGCGCATCAAGATGGGTATCAAAGATTTAGAGTGACATATGGTGCTCAAGTATCTTGGTTCTCTGCATAGATACATCCATATCGAAATGGAATTTCTGGACATCTCATCCTTGGGTGCAGCCTACCGATATGCCGTCAAAATCGAGCAGAAGCACAAACAAAATATGGGGAAATTTGGGCCTGGGAATCCCTCACAAAAAAAGCCGGGAAAGGGCAGCCCCTACCCACAGAACAAAGGAAAGAGAAAATATGGACAGTATCAAGACAACCATTCCAAGCCGCAGGCAAAGAAGGACACTGAAAAGACAAAGAAATATACTGGGAAGTGGTGCAAATTCCATAAGATCCCTTGGCATAACACTGTTGACTAACGCTCAAAGTGGTCATTGGTGGACAAAGTGAAAGCCTCTGAATCAGATGGAGATTCTGACTCTGATACAAAAACAAAAAGGGGAAGACAGATCATTGGCATGGAACCCAGTGCCACTGTTTCTACCACCAATCTCTAGCCTGGTGAACCAGATGATCCAGAAGAAGGAGAGTGCCTCTTGCATTCATAAATGTGGGTAAAAGGCACCTTGCTACACTTCACCATTGATAGCGGTAGCCAGAAGAACCTCATCTCAGCGAAGGTCATCAAGCAGCTCACCCTGCCAACAACACTGCACCCACAACCCTACAATATTGGATGGCTCTGCCAAGGAAGTGATCTCTACGTCAACCAACAGTGCTGATTGTCGTACAACATAAAGCCCTTAAAAGACGAGGTATTATGTGATGTTTCTCCCCTCGAAGTTTGTGATGTTATTTTGGGCCAACCTTATTTATGGAAACATCATGTTGTATATGAATCTAGGCCTTGTAGTGTTATTATTACTTTGAACAAGAAATTGTATAGAATACCCGAGGCTGTCCCACCTAGTGATATTTCCTTGATCTCTGTTAACCAATGCAGTAAGGTCATCTCTCAGATGGGGAAGTTTGTCTTCTTCATGATTCATTCTCAGAATAAGCGAAAGATCATAGCCACATCCAAGGTCTCTACAGCGGACCTCTCCACATAGCAGAAACAAGTAGATAAGGTTGTGGAAGAATACTTGGATATCTTCTCCTCACCTACAGGGGTACCTCTCCACTGCCAAGTCAATCACCCCATCGATCTGACCCCCAGTGCACCACTTCCCGATGGGCCAGTCTATCGCCTCTATTTGTTAGAAAATGAGGAGATCAAGGAACAAATCCAAGAACTGCTCCACAAGGGGCACATCCGTCTCGGCTCATCACCTTGCAGGAGCCCAATCGTAATGGTACAAAAGAAATATGGAACCTGGCGACTCTGTACTGACTACCGAGCTCTAAATAAAATCAGAGTCAGAAACCAGTACAGGATTCCCCAAATTGACAACCTCCTTGATAAACTCACAGGGGCCAAATACTTCATTAAGATTGATCTAAAGTCTGGTTACCACCATGTCCCAATAGAACAGATAGATGTATGGAAGACTACCTTCAAGTAAAAGGAAGGCCTTTTTGAATGGTTGGTCATGCCCTTTGGTTTGAAAAATTCTCTAGCCACTTTCATGAGGATGATGGACAATATCCTATAACCATTCACCAATAATTTTGTAGTGGTGTATCTGGATGACATTCTAATTTACAACAAGACTTGGGTTGAACACTTGCAGCATATTCAATAGGTTCTGCACACCTTGTGGCAGCACAAGCTATACGCCAACTTGGAAAAATGATTCTTCGGCATGGACAGGGCATTACCTGGGATGCATCATTGATCAGCATGGCGTACATGTGGATCCAACCAAGATCCAAGCCATCTGTGACTGGCTATCCCCAACAACACTCACTGATCTTCGAAGCTTCTTGGGCCTTGCCAATTTCTACTGCAGGTTCATTTTGGGATTCTCTGATATTGCATGGGCCCTTAGCCAAATAAACAGGGGTGGTGGTAAGGCAAAATTTGCGTGGGGACGGTCCCAACAACAAGCATTCAATTATTTGAAGCAGCGCTTCTGCTCAACCCTAGTACTTTCACTACGAGACCTACAACATCCCTTTGAAATTGAGACATATGCTTCAGACTATGTTGTGGGTGTCGTTCTGACTCAGCACGGCCACCCCGTGGCCTATCATAGTGAGACACTGTCAGATATTGTCTGTAAGTACCCTACTTATGACAAAGAAATGTACTCCATTATACAAGCCTGCCGCTAGTGGAGACATTACATTCTTGGGAAGGAGACAGTCATCCACACTGATCATAAGCCACTGCAGTTCATGCAGACACAGGGAAAATTGCAGAATTACCACCATAAAAAATGGTCCACATAATTGCGGCAATTCCACCTCAAGATCAAGTATAAAACAAAAATCACCAATCATGTCGTTGATTTCCTCAGTAGACCGCCAGTTGCAGCACTCACCACGTTGCTAGACTCTTATGGCCATGAGACATTGAGATGGCCCCAACTCTTTGAGACTGTGTCGTCTAGGCTATATCTATGTTCCATAAAGTGAGCGAGCAAAGATGATATGGGAAGCCCACTACAATCTGGTGGGAGGACACTTCAGCGTCGAAAATATAGTGGCGATGCTACAGAAACATTTTTACTGGTCGAAACTTCGACAGGAGGTCAGTAAGTATATCAAGTACTGCAGTGCCTGCACTATTGCCAAATTGACCACTAAGAAATAGGGCTTGTACACCTCTCTTCCTACACCTAACAGGTCATGGGAATACATCTCAATGGACTACATGTCAGGCCTCCCATCCACCAAGAGTGGAAATGACTATGTTTTTGTGGTTGTTGATCACTTTTCTAAGATGGCGATTATAGTTGCCTGCAAGAAGAGAATCGCAACAGAGGCCACTGCGAAGCTCTTCTTTGAACAAGTATGGGTACATTTTGGAATCCCACAGACCATTGTCTCAAATTGGGATAGTCTATTTCTCATGACATTCTAGTCGAGCCTCTGATCGCTGCTGGACACTAAGCTCACCAAATCCATGGCCTTCCAGCCCCAGACAGATGGCCAAAATGAGGTTGTAAATCGAATGATTGTGCATATCCTTCGCATGTATAATTCAAAGCACCCTCGCACATGGTATGAGAGCCTTCCCTATCTCCAACATAGCTACAACTGAGCCCTGCATAGCTCAACCAACCACATCCCCTTTCAGGTGGGGTTGGGATTCCAACCATTAGGTCCCATAGATGTTGCACTTCCCCTTGTGGTCACCTCAAATGGCTCATCTCTTGCCCCAACTGAAGTTGAAAAAGCCACCTAGTTCATTGAGCAGATCCAACACATCTGCCAACAGGTTCAAGATATCTTACAGAAGTCCAATGACAAGTACAAACAATGTCATGATCATCATCGGGTGCCACATAAGGTTCAGGTGGGCAACAAATTTTGGTTGCACTTGTAGAAAGAATGCCTTACAGGACCCCATCGAAAGCTTCACCCACTCCATTATGGGCCGTACACTATCACCAAGGCCATGGGGGATAATTGTTTTGAGCTCAACATTCCTCCCTTCCTTGGCCTACACCCAATGTTCAACGTGGATCTCCTTTGCCCTTATTTCCCACCATTATTGGACACCTCAGAAGTAGCAGAACAACTGACACCAACATAGCTCAACCCTAATTGCATACAATAGGAATGAAATGATCATATTGTGGACACACATACCAAGGGCACTCGACAACAAAGGATCTAGCTTTATCGAGTCGTCAAAGTAGGGAAGCTTCTGCACCAAGGCAAGTGGTTCACCCGGGGCCAAATTCAACAGAAATTTCCTCATCTGATGGGGGACCTCAATGAAATGGATACCATTTCTTCCAAATGAGGGAGAATTGATCCAGATGGATATCAGTGGCCACCCACCTTTTCCGACTGGCTCAAAACAATTTTTTGACAATTTTGGCAATTTACTATTTTTAGCAGTTTTAATTTCCGGGGCCATTTTGAGGGCCTAAATGAAGGTTTTTCTGGATAGAGATCCTCAATGATAGTCAAAGGCATGATTGAGCCCCAAAAATCAATATCCTCGACGATACCTTTCCAACGGGCTATCACACGCCTAAAACGAAGATCATATGCAAAAGTTACGACCCCGGGAAGTTGATGTACTAACTTACCCAAACGGGGCCCACATGACTTTTGGCGCTTCATCTCCTAGGGTTAGGTTTTTCGATGTCTAGGTTTTTTGGCATTCTTGTTTATTGTAAAAAGGCATTGAGAGCCTCATTGTAATATTCTTCTTGAGAATGCACGCAACCATCACATCTCTTCTCAGAGATTAGCCACCCCCATTCTAGCAAGCTTGTTTCCACTGCATTTTACAGTTTCAGCTTATTTCGTTATTGAATAGAAAACTAGTTTTACTGTATCTCTGTTATTTTTTGTTAAGCACCTGTTAATAATATGTATTCATTTTTTTCTTCTCATAAAATTTGGATCATCAATTCCCATGTAGATCACCTGATCAAGGATGCCACTGATATCTAAGAAGTTGAAGATGGAAACGGGACATTTTAACCGACTTTTATTAATGATATATGACAAAGGGAAAACAAAGCAACATGTTCAATGCATGAAAACACACCATATGAAAATTCATAGAGGAGAAAAATGAATTGTTTGAAAAGGTTTATTGACGCAAATTTTGAGATCTGAAACTTAACTTATAATACTAAAAGCAATTATAATGTGTTCCTGTTTCATTTTTAAAAATCACTGACTAAAAATGGCGGAAAAACACATACAAATATGAACATCGATACAAGCAAGCAAAATTTTCTTGTTTTTTATATGCATTTCTGGTAACAAGGCAACTTTCAATGATTTCAAGATTTGGTTTTCCATTCCAAGGATATCAACACAGGTTGGATATTTGCATCCACCTTCATATTAAAGGTGTCGATATATTCTCTACCATTTGGAATTTTATACCTCCATCAGGGAGAGGATGTAGTGTCTATGACTTACAAGGTGCAAAAGATCTTAAGGGTAAATTTTTAAGCTAACTTACGAATTGAGTACATTGACAATGATATGTCATAAAAACATCAGTTCCTATACTACTACGTTGTATGATCTATTATGAGCAATACAAGGGAGTTCTTAAGAATGATGACATGGTATCATGTTGATACTTTACATATTCTAGTATTTGTCTATGCAAACTTTGAATATTTTCAGTGTAGTATGTATCTATGCTATTGACTTAGATTTCTTACATATTCTGGTTTGCCTCAAAATCTAAACCTAGTATACTATATTTGCAATTTTCTACTAAAATTTAGCCAATATTTGGCAATAAAATTCCTTTTTTACATGATATTAATCTTTCTTGTTACTTCATTTGTATCCTCAGTTTAAGCTATCAATGCAATATCTAACCAATAAAATCTTGTTGATTCTTTTGTAGGAAAATAAGTTGTTACTGTGGAAGACATGAAAGAAGCAATCCATCCAGCAAAATATGGGATTGGTGATAAAGTTCTTTTACCTACAATTATAGGGAAAGAGCTTGGACGATTGTTTCCATGGATTCCATCTATAGCATCAAGGACCATACAATCAAAAAATGATGAACAACCTCTGGGCTACCAAACATTACTTGAGAATTGGGAGGAATTCTTGGATTGATACCATATTGAAAGACATGTTGCATAACATGAAGTCCAAAAGTTCTTTCAAGGATGTTGAGTCAAATTAGAAAAAGAGAGAAATATAGTCAGCAAGTTCAATAAGTGACTGTGCTATAGTGATCCATAAATTTAGTTCAACATTGAATAATCATCAGATGGTAATTATCTTGATTTCTTCATGCAGTGGCATTCTGTACAAGTTCTAAAATCAACTACAAATATCTTATGCTATTGTTGCTTGAAGTATTAGGAGCTTGGGAAAAATTGTTCACCCAATCAAGAAAATTCTCCACATTAGAGTGGGATTGATCATTCTTTATTTTTGGGGATGAGGCTGTACATTGGATAGTGGTTGTATTTGAATATGAAATTATAAAATTGTATGTGTATGGCAACTTGACTCTTGCTGCAGCAGAACGTATAGTCCACGTTCTTTTAAATAAATATGAATTTAAGTACAATAAATTAGATAAAAGTAGAGGCAAAGAACTTAATATATTGACTAAGGTGGTATCCCAGGGCATCACATGTAACTAAAACTTTATTTTTCACCAGGGAATAGGTTACCTTGCCTTTTAACAATGTTTCATCAGCCTCCTTCTATGTCGAGGATGGTGTCTCAGAGCATTTTTTTTTATCTCGTACACTGCATTCCTACATCATGCACTACACTTCTACAAATGGACTTTTCTGGATTAGGCAATGGTTTATTATTATAGCCTCCCTTAAAATGTGTTTACCATGTAAATAGGAAACAACAATTCATCGTCTACTAAATTTTTTGTCAAAATAATGTTGTAATAAAGCCAGTGGTTAGTGATTCTGCTTGGAGCTATTCTAAGATGTCGTTATTAAATCATGTTCGTTTCCTAAAGATAATAAAGGAGCCATGTTCATGTGAGATTACGTTAACATATAAAGAGACTATGGGTATCTTACCATATGTGATTCTATATGTTAGGATGGCTATGTTGTCAAGAATGTTCCACTATCAGCTACACTCCACACATCTCTTTAATTTAATGTACCTTGCATTAAGAACATATGACTAAAGGAAGCTAGTTTGATGCATGTCTTTTTCTTTGGAACTGCATCTCCATTACATGCTGCATATTTTCCTCTGTAAAAGGGCTACCTTTTTCACATGTTTGATCCCAGTCTACTTCAAAGGGATCTCTTTTTAGGCTACAATAGTTTAACCATCTAAAAAACTTTTGGTACTTGGAATAGATCCCATGAAAAAAACACACCTCTAAATGGTTTATGCATAAGAATTCACAAGCACCATATGATGTTTGAGGCTTCACCCAAACAACTTTTGGGAATTGGTTTATCAAGATTCCATATTAATAAACATGTAATATGATTTGATGTATTGGGCACGTAAGCAGAAGGAAATCCATTCTTTGCGGTACATCCCCTCAAAACATATTTGTCAAAATACTTTCAAAGAGATATAGAATAAGTTGCAGGAGACACCTATTTTGGCCATGTCCCAGTACCTGAAACATCTAGAAACACCAAAACGGATACAAAACCCCTTGGAAACACCATCGTATGGTATGTTGGACAGTGTTTCCAAGGCATTTCAATCATTTTCAGTGATGTTTTGACCACTTTTTTGAAAGTTTTGGGCCCACCTAAGTGTCGAAGAAAGGCATTGAACATAGGAAAATATTGCATTGTCCATGACAATGACCCTTTAAGACAAAAAAAAATAAAGGATATTAATCTTTGAGGAGTTTTTCAGCTTGGTAATTAATGGTAATATTAAATTCTTAAACTAAAAGATGACATTCTCAAGTTGACATTCTCCTTTATCTAACATTACCATAATATTAAATTCTTAAAGTAAAAGTTGACATTATCCTTTCTCTAACATTACCATTAATTGTTTTAGGATGTTTGAGAGTGGTTCCAATCTCATCGAACTTCATATGGAGAAAGTAGAATTTCATATCCCGTTCAAAGTTTAGCAGACTTGACAATTTTCAGAATTTCAAGGTGGGCAGGATTGTAGTGTTTCCACTAGATTCTATCATGTATCATGGTATGAGATTGGAATTAGTCAAGACCACCAAGATATGGGATTTTACATCATGTAATCATCTATGAGAGTTGATATAGACATGGGTCTATTTCTAAAATGCCATTTATGTGTAGCATTCTTATTTTCTTGTTTATTTTCTTGCAAGATAATGTGTTATTTAATATATATATATATATATATATATATATATATATATATATATATATGTCTACGTTTTATTTATATTTTATATACCATGTTTCCCTCACCTACCCATTTTGGGGGGTTCACATTTATAGGCTTTCCCGTTTCATAATCTTGTACATGTTTACATGTTTCCATGCAACTTAGGAGTAGTAAAGATTAGGGGAATAAATATATTTGCGAGATCACCATAATAGGCCTCTTTGTTTGGAGCATTGGTTGGTCTTGACTAGAGTGTCTTTATATGTATCCTTCTTATGTGGGAAAAATAGCACTGATTTTATTTAAAACTCACATATAAAGTTATTTGGCAATATCCATTCTAATTCTATCAAATTGTAAAGTTACTGCCACTAGGATCTTGACTGGTGGTCAAGTAAGGGTGGTGATATGCCTCCTGCTAAGGGTCAATTCCCCCAAATATTGTGGTATGTTTAGTCCTCTGAAAGAGTGGAGACCATCATGGTAGTGTAAGTGGGCCAATCATAGTGATGCACAAAGTTTCTACCCCTGGTGCCAATGGTTTTTCACCTTACTGTTGATTAGATGCGACTAAATCAAATAGGGAGAACCCAATATTTTTGAAAATTAGTCATTGAAATTTGAGACATTTTAAAATTTACTTGTTAAAAATTATCAAAAAATTATTTAGATACAACAATTTATTTCTTGAAACCTAGTACTTGATGCATTTGGCCAAATTTGTAGCATACAAAAGTTTACTCATGAAAACTTCTACTCTATAACAAGACTCGTTGAGTATGAAAATTACTTAGCAAGTCTGTGTTGCAATTTAGGTCAAACCTACCCCATTTTGGTCAAACTAGTGAATTATTTCTAAATTTCTTGTGTTTTTCAATATTATCACTAAACTTATCAAGTTACTGTTGAGTTTAAGTTCTAATATTTGTCACAAGGGGCTTGACAGATTGGTTAAGCGAGGGTGGTGATATACCCCCTCCACCAGGGTTGAATTCCCCAAAAGTGTGACGTGTTTAGCTTCTCTGAAAGGGGTGAGACATGGCCACCTATTATCTTTGTGTATGTAATGGGAAAAGTTCCTAGTCCCTAGTGTTGTTGACATTCCACTTCAGTGTTGATTGGGAAACACTAATAGTGAAAGGAAGTTCCCAAAATCTTTTGAGTTTCTGTTCAGTGATTTTTTAATAAGGGAGTTTAAGTTCCCAAATTTTCAATGAGGACATAATTGGTTGGTCAAGGAGGGGTGGTGATATACCCCCCACCAGGTTTTGATTCCCCAAATGTGTGACATATTTATCTAGTCCAAGGGGGGCGGTAGGGGATGGTTTCACAAAGGCCCGATATAACCCCACCCAGGTTTCAATTCCCCAAACATGTGACATATTTAGCTAGTCGAAGGGGGGCAGTAGGGGATGGTTGCACATAGGCTCGATCGGCGTAAATGATGAACAAAGTTTCTATCCCCTAGTGTTATTGGCATTGCACCTTGGTGTTGATTGGGAAGTTCTAATGGTGAAAGGAAGCATTCAAAATTTTCCTTTAAGTTACTGAATTTTGTTGAGTTACATTCCATGATTTTTCAAATAAGTTGACTTAAGGAAAAAAAATTCACCAATTTAACTCCCCATTTTAGACTCACCGAGTTTTTCCCCAGTCCAAATCATGTGACTTTTCTTCAATCCATCTCCAATGGGGCCTTTTAAACTAAAAACTACATGAAAATTTCAAAATAGAATAATGCATTAACAAGAACAAATCAACTCCAAGAAATATGACCATAAATCAAATTAACATAAGCTTCTAGCCCATACCATTAATCTTTCATTCAAACCTATTCTATCTGTCAATTTTCTATGTAATAATAATGGTCTCTCCTACAACATTTCCGTGCAAGGAGATCTTTGCCCATCTCGAATCTTCTCCTTGTTTGACATAGTCATCAATAGTTGATGCTCTACCCAGTAACTACAACAAAAATAAGCATTTGTATTCATGCAGACACCATATTCATTCTCCATGGTTCACTTGAATTCTTAATAGCAAACCCTAACACATGATATATAAAAAATGGAGGAATATCAATCTGGGGTTCTCTAGCCAGGCCTATTGCAATCACAGATACTAGAGATCTTTTCCCTGTTCCGTTCGAACCAATTACAAGGTTGAGTCGTGACCCTGGCCTGGAATTTATGTGGTCGTAGGTCATGAAGTTGTGCATGTAAATTTTGACTATGTTCCCCAATAAATAATCATCTTTGCCCCTAGACATATAAAACAAGAGATTGAAAAAAAAACAAATGAAAAAATAATTGCACTCTATTTTCTTCAGATTATTCATATTTCTTCTTTAAAAGGCATTGAAACCTTGAATGCAGACCCTGAAAGTTGTAGAGTGAAAATTTTTAGAGAAGAAAAAATGGGGATTGTGGAAAATATTGAATGCATACCTCTTGGAATATTTTCTGGCCCGTTTGGAAGGCAGTTGATTATTCTTACTCATTGTTACATACCCCACTATTCGAGTATCTTATGTTTTAGCACTATGTTTGCAAGGTAGTGCGAACTTTTCTTTTTTGTGCCTTTGCAATATGTTGTGATACTAAAACAATTAATATTTTCTCTAGAAACAAAATAATAAATATGTTCCATTATTAAAACAATTAGAAGTTTAGTCTTGGGCTAAGCGTGTTCAATGAATTTTAGTGCTAAGTCGATATCATCTTTTGTATTTGGTTTGTGATGATGTAGATGTCAATTAAATTGTTACTTTGTGAAATTGTATAGAAAGTAGGAATTCCATACAAAAATATGGTTTTGTTTTTATAAATAATATTGTGATTTTGTTTTATAAGCGTAGTGTGAATAATGAGCTTTTTCCTATTTTTTGAGAAACTTCTTTTTATCATTTAACCTTTTAGTTGGTTTAGGTTTTTCTTTTTATGCAGTGTGCGCCTGTGACTAAGAATAGTTATGGGTTGTATGCATATGGCATGTATATGAATAAGAATATTTTGGGAAAATTATATGTAATATATTGAAATTGTTTCTACAATTAGTATATGACTAAGAATAGTTTTGCATTGTATTTGCACAAGCAAGTTTGAAATTCCCAAGGGGCACACAATGACAATGATAATCAAAAGGAAAGGTCTCATTACCCCTTTAAATTTAATCTTTCCTAGTTATAGGAGCCCGCTTTCAATTTTCTTATTCAAATATTTCTCTAGAAATGAACATGCTCAATGTCTCAGAATTGTGTCTTCTATTAATGAGCTTCCAAGTGACTATAGAGATTCTTCATATAATTTGCTTCTTAATCATATATATTTTGATTAGAGTTCGATTGGATTTTTTGACGGTGCTGCTACAAGAGGTGAATGTGGTGTTGATATAGTATTAAGGTTGAATGGGTCTCATTACTACAAACTATTTCTGGCTATTGGTCCTGGAAGTAACATTAAAGATAAACTTCTTGGACTTTGGGGAAGTTTATCCTTTGCCTCTTATCTTCACACCTCTGATATTATGGTGGTTGGGGATTCAAATATTATTCTTGATTGGTTTGAGGGAATATCTCGTCTTCAGGGTCTCTCTCTCCTTACCTAGAAGCATGAAACTTTGGAGCTAAAACATCAATTCTCTTGGATCCAAAGTTTTCATGTCTATCGTCAATTCAATACCTTAGTAGATTATCTATCAAAGGATGTGTGGTGCAGATCCCCCCAGTGTTTAACAAAAATCGACTAGATCAATATTTTCCATGCATATTCCACTAAACCCACCTAATATTTGTGTTGTTGTTTCTTCTTTTCATAGAAACCATGAAACAAAAAGAATAGAGAAAGGAGCGCACATGACCCTAAACCCACCGGAGATGTGTGTTGTTGTTTATTCTCCACATAGAAACCACGAAACAGAACTTGTTGCTTCTTTGCACAGAAACCACGAAACATAACCAATAGAGAAAGGAGCACACATGACCCTATGGACACCTTGAGAGTATCCTAGTTGGAGTGGAAGGGAAAATTAAAATAAAAGATAAGAAGCCTACCTTTTTCCCATGAACAATGGAGAGATTTGAAATTCTAGCCAAACTAACCAACTATGTCATTTGATTTAATTCAAAGTTATTTATATTTTCTTTCATGATCTTTTCATATGAACCCTTTAAGGCTTTTTATCTTTTTCATGTTAACATTGTGGAAGACTCCTAATGATTAATATGATTAAAGTGGTCATTATCATCAATATGTTATCATCTTGGGGATTGAACTTCAAACTTTTGCAAAGTGGTAGAATAAGAGGATTTGGCTTTTCATGGCAAGTACATTTTTTAATGAATTTTTTTTTTTTAATTTTAGTTGGAGGTGTTTATAAAGGTAGTTGTGGCCTACTGAATTATGGCTAATTGATTCTAGGATAATTATTTTTGTTTTCTTGAATTTATTCTTCATTTTTATGTGAACTATGTAAGTGTCTTATGTGAATGACAATAAGAATAATAATTACATGAATCATAGAATTAGATACATATATCTTGTGGATTTTTGGAATAGTTTATGTAGCTATAAAATTAAATTTCCTCCTATCACAGATTGGTTGTGAGAAGTGGTCCACGACATCATATAATCATCAATATAACATGATCCTTATGTCAGAAGGTGCATGCAAAGAGGTAGTTTCCCCTTACTAACATAATATTTTTTTGGTTGCAGGGTGATTATGATTGTTGGCTTAACCTTTCCCTACCTCCTTTGTGTGACATATGTATGTGTCAATAATAAAATGAATAACAACAATTGAATATGGATATCTTGTGGAATATTGCAACAACTTCTACAATTATAAAATATCATTCTCTTCTTTTGCATCGAGATGATGAGGGCTCAAGCATATCTTGATGTTAATTAGGATCTAAGATTCTCACAATGGCTTGGGACTTCAAAATCTTGATTCACCATTGTGTTGAGAGACACGTTCCATAGAAAGGGGGTGGGGTGATGATCAACATTGTGTTTGTGTATATATGTATAACATCATAAAGAAATTAAAAAAATATAGTCGATGTCAATTGAAGTTGACGCACACCCCCTCCACAACCCGTAGGTCCGAAGGTTCACGTCAACACAGGATCTTTCTTTTCCCACTGGCTCGAAGAACTCTAAACGACTCTTCTATTTCCTTATCGGGAAATCTGCACCCACAAAAATTCTCATGAGATCCCCTCTTTATACTTGGGAGATCAGACTTCGCAACTTCGCGAATCCACTGGTCAAGCGTTGGTCTCTCGAATCCCCGATTCCCGAAACAGTCAATGCTGACCTTTCCGTCTTTTTCCTTTCGGGATTTTCCCTATCATGTTTTCGACGATCGCAATGTCGAGCAACTTGTCTCCCCAACTCTCGAATCTCAATTTTCAGAAACTCCGATACACTCGTGAGCTTTGAATTTTCAACGTTTCTTCACTTCATCGGCATTTCGGATTTCGTGATATCGCGAATCCTAATGCAAAGAGTTCAGGAATTCACCCCATGAAACTCCGAAATGGCGTGCCACCTATCCACTCGCTGACTCCTATGGCCCCACACCATCTTCTTAGCCTTCAGGATTTCGCATTTTGTGATATCGCGATTCCCATTGCAAGGTTTATGGGACTTCGACCCACGAAAACCCGATACAAGTATATACGTGTAAATCCAACGATCCTTATGGCTCGGGTCTACGGTCCTACTCCTCCTGAGCTTAGAACCTTCTGAAATACTCGTGGTAACTCACTTCTCTTCCGTGAGATCCGATGGTTCATGGGATTTCGTGAATTCTCTTCAAAGAATTCTGATCATCCTTTCTCCTTGACGATTTCTGAGAATAACTAAGTGTTCCTCCACAAACTTGTCCACCTGCAACGCAAACTTACAACGCCTTTCTGATTCTTTCAGGTACAACTTCTGTGCAACCCTTTCAGCAGTTATAAGGCTTTCCTTCTTCTTGATCTTCCTTATAACTCCGAGTCTTATAGAAGACTCTTGCGCGCACTCCTTGCGGCAAACCTCAGACACTTTCAAGTGTTGAATTTCCTTCGACCTTGCGCACACCTGCAGCAGCAGTCTCTCAATGCTTCACTCAGGTCCACAACCTTGAGACTTCACACAACCTGCACACTCCTTGCACAGCTCCTGTGCCCAACTACACCTTTTGTATGAATGATAACAAAAGTTATCCCTATCTAAACCCTTTGTCAATGCATTCCTTGCGGACAATTCGATTGCACTCCTTGTAGGAACCCTTGTTCAAATAGAGAAACAATTGAAACTCATTCCTGCTCCCTTTCAGACTTCAAACTCAAAACATGAAATCATATACACAGCATATAAAGAAAATGTATAACATGGAGAAAACATTCATGATCATATCATTCAACATCAATACATAGAGAACAAACACGAAACCATGAATTTGAATCAAACTCTTTCTGTTAATCCAAATATCTGTACATGGGTGTTCTTACACAGCTCTCTGCATGCTCTTACTCTCTCCAACAATGCTCATAATACATTCTCCTCTGATGCTTATGCTTCAATAATTTACAATACACAATGAGGGTGTTTATATCTCGTTTCCCTCTCGCACTCTAAAACTGCCTAATCTACACATTCAATTCTACCTACTTGCATTTAATTACTATAAACACCTTCTACCTAATAAGGACGAGAGTGAATTGCTCAAGGTCCGTTTACATTTACAAGTGCGCTTCTTCTTAATGACTTCATTTAAGATTGCGCAATAACTTCAAGGTAATTTCAAAATTTGCGTTGACGCTTGTCCAACTGTCTTTTTCTCCCACATTGGCTTGCTTGATATTCTCCTGCATCATACTCCTTGGCTTGAAAAATTTCATGGGCTTTTGTCCATGAGCTTGCGCATGGTCTGTCCATGCTTCTAGATCTCTGCTTCAGTCTCCCAACTAGCATCTTCAACTGGATGGCCCTTCCATTTGACCAGATACTCAAAGTATTATTTCCTCCCGGTCCTCTTGCTTACCCTCTTGTTCAGTATGCACTCCATTTGAGGCTTATCTTCAACTGGCATCTTCTTTGTCCACTGAATCACTGGCTGCTCATCTCCAGTTCCTGTTTCCTCAACCTTACATGGGTACAAATCTGAGATATTGAATATTGGAGAAATTCCGATCCCATCGGGTAATTCAATCTTGTAAGAATTCACCCCAAATTTATTCAAGACCTTACATGGTCCGATTTTCTTCATCTTCAACTTATTATATGTTCCTCTCGAGAACCTTTCCTTTCTTAAATGTGCCAGAATCAAGTCACCAACCTCAAATTGAAGTTGTCTTCTGTGTTGATCTTCTCTGCGCTTATATTCCTGGCTTGAACTATGCAATCTCTCCTTCACCTGGCTGTGAAGTTCCTTCATTGCCTCTGCGAATTCTTCTACACTATCACTCCTAGTCAAAATCTGTTCTGAATTCCTCAGTTCAGAAATTCCTCTCGACTGCATGCCATAAACAATATGAGATGGACTCTGCCCTGTGCTTCTGTTAACTGAGTCATTATAAGAAAACTCTGCCTGTGATAATATGTTGTCCCACTGACTGTGGTGTTCTGTCACCAAGCTTCATAGCAAGTCTCCCAGACTTCTATTTACCACTTCTATCTGTCCATCCGTCTGAGGATGATAAGCCGAACTAAATGACAAGTTAGTTCCTAGCTTCTTCCATAAGGTCCTCCAAAAGTGCCCTATGAACTTTGTATCTCGATCCGAAACTATGCTTCTTGGTAAGCCGTGAAGTCGAATGATTTCTTTGAAAAACAGATTTGCAATGTGAGTTGCTTCACTGGTTTTCTGACATGGAATGAAGTGTGCCATCTTGGAAAATCTATCCACCACCACAAATATTGAATCAAAACTTCTTTGTGTTCTTGGCAACCCCAATATTAAATCCATGCTGATTGCATCCCATGGCCTTTCAGGTATGGGCAATGGTTGATAGAACCTTGCATTCTATTTCCTTCCCTTTGAATGCTGGAAAATTCTACATCTGTCCACGAATCTCTTGACGTCTGCTCGCATTCCCGGCCAAAAATATGAGTCATTCAGCTTTGCGAACGTCTTGTCATGACCAAAGTACCCTGCCAATCCTCCACTATGTTTCTCCTTCAACAGATTCTCCCTCATGGAGCATTTCAGAATACATAGTTGATTACCTCTAAAAAGTAATCCTTCCTGGATCATGTATTCTATCCACTAGATTCTGTCCTTGAGAATTGGATTCTCAGTTGCTTCATACGCTTCTTTAAAATCCTGATCATCTGCGTACATGTCCCTGAGATCATCAAAACCCAACGTTTTGACTTTGAACTCCTGCAACAACAAACACTTCCTGCTCAAAGCATTAGCAACTTTGTTAGCAGTACCAGAAATATGTTTAATCACAAAAGTAAAATTTTGCATGTACTCAACCCATTTGACATTTATTTGATTCAAATTTTCCTGTTGAGTCACAAATTGCAATGCATGATTGTTACTGTATAAGACAAACTCTTTTGGGATCAAGTAATGCCTCCATTTATTTAATTCCTGGATGATAGCATAAAACTCCTTATCATAAGTGGACTATTTCACTTTCGTTTCATTTAGCTTCTCGCTGAAGTATGCTATCGGCCTGTCTTCCTGACTCAATACTGCCCCAATTGCAAATCCACTTGCATCGCATTTCACCTGAAATGTCTTTTGGAAATCCAACAACACCAAAACTGGTTGTTCCGTAATCTTCCTCTTCAACAGATTAAAACTCTTCTTAGCTTCTTTTGTCTAGTGAAAAGATTTGTGTCTTTTCTTTACTGTATCCATCATCACAACACTAATTCCACTGAAATTCCTGATGAACTTCTAGTAGAAACTAGCCAATCCGTGAAAACTTCTCACCTCAAATATGTTTTTCGGTGATGGCCAATTCTTGATTACCTCCACCTTATCTGGATCCATCCTCAACTCATTTGCCGAAATAACAAATCCCAAGTAAATGAGCTCTGTCTTCATGAATGAGGATTTCTTCATGTTTATCAACAACTTCTCCTGCTGTAATTTCTGCATCACTGTAGCCAAGTGCTTCAGATGCTCTGCCACTGTTTTACTGAAAACCAGTATGTCATCCAAATATACAATAACAAATTTTCCGATGAACTCCTTCAGAACTTCATTCATCAACCTCATGAAGGTACTCGACGCATTTGTTAAGCCAAATGACATAACAAGTCATTCATACAACCCTCTGTCATGCGGATTTGATGATAACCACTTTTCAAATCAATCTTTGAAAAATACTTTGCTCCACTCAGGAAATCCATCAGATCATCCATCCATGGCAATGGAAATCTGTACCTGATGGTTATCTTGTTAATCGCCCTCAAGTTAGTACACATCCTCCAGCCTCCGTTTCTCTTCGGACTGAGTACTGTTGGAACAACACATGGACTCAAGATTTCTCTGACTAAACCTTTGTCCAACAACTCCTGGACTTGTCTTTTGACCTCTTCATTCTCCTGCGACATCAATCTGTACGCAGCCTTATTTGGAAAATTGGCTCCTGGTATGAGATCAATATGATGGCTCACACTTCTAATCGGTGGTAACGAATGAGGTAGTTCGTCCACTACTATATCAGTGAACTCTTCCAGCAGTTCCTGAACTTCTTCTGGTAAATCATCCACTCTTGTGATGGTCAAAACAATTCTCGGCTTCCTGACCATAATGAACTATGGATCTTCCTTCTTCTTAACCTATGTAAGAAGTTCCTTCCCACTCATGAGAAGTACTATGTTGCTTACTTCCGGCTTCACCTCCTTATCCTTAATTGGAAGCATCATGTGAGTCCTCCCATTCTTCTCTGGGGTGTATGTGTTCATTCTCCCATCATGAATCACATTCCTGTCATATTTCCATGGTCTACCCAGCAATAGATGAAAAACATCCATAGGAATGACATCACATAATATCTTATCATTATATCCTCCTATCTTAAATTCATAAGATCCCCAACACTAACTATGTGTCTTTGGGCTGTCTCCATGTCTTTGAGTCTAGCTCGTAGATCACACATCTCTCTCTCCATAGATGGATCAGTCATCTGCCTGCCTCTTCTTCTCGGCATTTCCCTCTCCTCTGGTGGATTAGGTGTTTGCATGTCCCTTCTCCTTGGCGGCATGGTGAATTCTCTTTCTCTCTGCTACGGAAAGAAAAGAGCCTTTCTGAGCTCTGATACCAATCTAAAGTTGACGCACGCCCCCTCCACAACCCGCAGGTCTGGAGGTCCACGTCAACATAGGATATTTCTTTTCCCACTGGCCCGAAGAACTCTAAACGAATCTTCTATTTCCCTATCGAGAAATATGCACCCACAAAAACTCTCACGGGATCCCCTCTTTATACTTGGGAGATCGAACTTCACAACTTCGTGAATCCATTGGTTAAGCGTAGGTCTCTCGAATCCCCGATTCCCGAAACAATCAATGCTGACCTTTCTGTCTTTTTCCTTTCAGGATTTTCCCTATCGCGTTTTCAGCGATCGCGATGTCGAGTAACTTGTCTCCCCGACTCCCGAATCCCAATTTTCCGAAACTCCGATACACTCATGAGATTTGACTTTTCAATGTTTCTTCACTTCATCGGCATTTCGGATTTAGCGATATTGCGAATCCTAATGCAAAGAGTTGGAGACTTCACCACACGAAACTTTGAAATGGCATGCCACCTGTCCACTCGCTGACTCCTATGGCCCCACATCATCTTCTTAGCCTTCGAGATTTTTCATTTTGTGATATTGCAATTCCCGTTGTAAGGTTTGTGGGACTTCCACCCATGAAAACATGATACAAGTATATACGTGTAAATCCAACAATCCTTATGGCTCGAGTCTATGGTCCTACTCCTCCTGAGCTTAGAACCTTCTGAAATACTCACGGTAACTCATTGCTCTTCCATGAGATCCGATGGTTCACAAGATTTCACGAATTCTCTTCAGAGAATTCCGACCGTCCTTTCTCCTTGATGATTTCTGAGAATAACTAAGTGTTCCTCCACCAACTTGTCCACCTGCGGCACAAACTTACAATGCCTTCTTGATTCTTTCAGGTACAACTTCTATGCAACCCTTTCAGCAATTATAAGGCTTTCCTTCTTCCTGAGCTTCCTTATAACTACGAGTCTTAGAGAAGACTCTTGCACGCACTCCTTGCGGAAACCCTCAGACACTTTCAAGTGTTGAATTTCCTTCGACCCTGCGCACACCTGCAGTAGCAGTCTCTCAATGCTTCACTCGGGTCCACAACCCTGAGACTTCGCACAGCCTGCACACTCCTTGCACAACTCCTATGCCCAACTGCACCTTTTGTGTGAATGAGAACAAAAKTTATCCCTATATGAACCCTTTGTCAACGTACTCCTTGCGGAMAATTTGACTACACTCCTTGTAGGAACCCTTGTTCAAATAGAGAAACAATTGAAACTCATTCCTGCTCCCTTTCAKACTTCAAACTCAAAACATGAAATCATATACACAACATATAAAGAAAATTTATAACAGGAAGCAAACATTCATGAGCATATCATTCAACATCAATACACAGAGAACAAACACGAAACCATGAATTTGAATCAAACTCTTTCTATTAATCCAAATATCTGTACATGGGTGTTTTTACACAACTCTCTGCATGCTCTTGCTCTCTCCAACACCTRCAGCAGCAGTCTCTCAATGCTTCACTCGGGTCCACAACCCTGAGACTTTGCACAGCCCGCGCACTCCTTGCACGGCTCCTATGCCCAACTGCACCTTTTGTGTGAATGAGAACAAAAGTTATCCCTATATGAACCCTTTGTCAACGTACTCCTTGCGGAAAATTTGACTACACTCCTTGTAGGAACCCTTGTTCAAATAGAGAAACAATTGAAACTCATTCCTGCTCCCTTTCAGACTTCAAACTCAAAACATGAAATCATATACACAACATATAAAGAAAATTTATAACAGGAAGCAAACATTCATGAGCATATCATTCAACATCAATACACAGAGAACAAACACGAAACCATGAATTTGAATCAAACTCTTTCTATTAATCCAAATATCTGTACATGGGTGTTTTTACACAGCTCTCTGCATGCTCTTTCTCTCTCCAACAATGCTCATAATACATTCTCCTCTGATTCTTATGCTTCAATAATTTACAATACACAATGAGGGTGTCTATATCTTGTTTCCCTCTCGCGCTCTAAAACTATCTAATCTACACATTCAATTCTACCTACTTGCATTTAATTACTATAAATGCCTTCTACCTACTAAGGACAAGAGCGAATTGCTCAAGGTCTGTTTACATTTACAAGTTCGCTTATTCTTAATGACTTCATTTAAGATCGCGCAATAACTTCAAGGTAATTTCAAAATTTGTGTTGGCGCTTGTCCAGCTGTCTTTTTCTCCCGTGATGGCTTGCTTGAGATGCTCCTACATCATCAATACTTCGATCCTAAGTCGACATATATCTCTTTATTGATGTATATTTCTATTATATTATCACATTTAAATAATTTTTAATATTCTCCATTGGCATAGATCCATGTTAAACTTGGACCCATTAAGCATAGATACAAATAAATAAAAATTGAAATGCAAATGTCAATATAGTTAAATTGTCTTTGATGTTAGGAAATGCATTATTTGTGTTGTTAATTTCATGTCATTTTCTAAAGTCTAAAAGCATTATAATAAGATGGAGTCTAAAATATAAATTCTTAATCCATGAAAATGAGTGCTCATATTAGGATATTTAGACACTTAAGAATTGGTTATGATCAAATTGGTCTAGTGTGTTTTTAGGTAAAGCATGTTTCTTTAGTGTGCTTTTGTAACTAATTATTCTGATAGTTGTGATTTTGTTCTGGACATAAATTGATATGACGGTTCTTCTTCTCCTTGATATCAATAACACTTTATCCATGACTCGACACCTGATTGGTCCATTATCTTTATTTAAAGAGCATGGAGGGTCATTTGCAAACAATCAATGGTTGAAAGATGTACATGCAATCTATTTTGTTTTTTCATTAAAATGTTGGTTCGCGTTACCATGTTGATGGGACCAAGAATTGTTTCCCTCTTTGAGGGTTTTAACAACATAAAAATTGGTGCACTAATATTTGTTTTGTGTGAGTGAGGTGGATTCCACTTTGTAATGTCGATTATTTGGTAGCCTTTTGGTATTTGACTCGCACCCGTCCTAATATTTACTTTGTTATTGGTCTTGTTGCCTATTACATGTAAACACCCCATGAGAGCCATTGGAAAGAAACAAATAGGATACTTGAGTCATAAGAGGTGGTGGTATCATACCAGATGGTGGAGCCTCCTACTGCAAAGGATCATCCTGAGGTTGTTGCTCATCTGGGGCACTATCATCAATGGTTGAAACTAAAGAAAGCCAATTTTCAAAGAGAATACTTTCAAAGGGAAAATTTTCTTATTAAGCAGTAGTAGAAATGAAGAATAACCTAAACAAATACAACAGGAATTCAAATACTCAGAATAGAAGTGATCTCAGTTATAAGAATTAACAAGAACATTGAGAACAAAAGAAAACAAGTGTAGCTGAGTGGGTCTATGAGTGATCTTTGAGTATAGGGGAGAATATATCTTCCATGTGATACACAACACAAGGGAAATTTTTTCCTTTCTCTACTCAACAATCCCTCAAACATCTCCTTCCTTTTTAGTGCCCTCATGTTGGCAGAAATAGTCCAATCCATTGATTTCTTTATGGGAAACCTAGTGGAGTATTGCCTTAGCTCTTAAATAATTAATAAGAAACTATTTCATGGGAATGGGGTTAAAGGTTTTCTAATTTTCCTTGACTCTATGCTATCTACAACGATCTATCTCTCTTCCAAGGTTTTCTATTCCCTCATTGTTGCATTAGTTTTGGTCATTTCTAAATTTGGATTATTGGGCAACTAAGGGGAATATAGTGTGGGGGTTATGTGAATAATGGTGAGAATGATCACAAGAGAATTTCCATGAGGTAGGAGAATGAATGAATGACTCACACTTATTGAAAATGTTTAAAATCCCTGCTGATGTGGGGATTTCTTTAATGTTGGAGGATATCAAAGATGTGTCATTGCAACTAAGTGGACATATGTTCGTGAGAACAATGTCATCATCTCATCATCTTCACTAACATATTCTTCAGAGGATGATGTCATGAACTCATCATTTTTATTAATGTTATCATTCACCCACCACAAATGTCATCTTGCACTGACCCTGCATAGTGAGAAGTGAATGGGGACAACATTGAAATTTCTTCAAACTGTGCATGTATGCATCGAAATTCGACATGGTTAGACTAGACACATGTCTTGACAATATGGGAGGGTTTCAATAATCAAGGATGTATGATGTCCCAACATAATCTTTGAGATAGTCCACATTTGCATCAACGTTCATCATGTTGTACCTCTCATTGTCATCATTCATCATTCCCTTCTATAGAATCGTTGTCGGAACTATCTTGAAATTTGTCATGGAACTTTAAATACACCCATCACAAATTTATTCCACTGACCCCGGACACTGAGCATTGAATGGGGCCAATGTTGAAATGTTTTCAATCTGTGCATGTATGCATCAAAATTTGACATGGTTAAAATAGATAGTTGCCTTGAAGGTATGGAAAGGTTTCGATACTTAAGGATGTTTGATGTCCCCGCATAATATTTGAGGTCATCCATGTTTGCATCAATGTTCAATATAATGGATGTCTCATAGTGAGCATAGTGAATGGGGCATTCCTTGAAGGTGAATGAGCATAGTGAAATTTCTTCCACTGACCTTGCATAGTGAGAAGTGAATGGGCCCAACGTTGAAATTACTTCAAACTGTGCATGTATGCATCAAAATGAGACATGTTTAGACTAGACAAATGCCTTGATGACCTCAGAGGGTTTCAAGACTCAAGGAACATGTCTGATGTCCTGGCCACATAATCTTTGAGATCGTCCATGTTTGAAACAACGTTCATAATGGGGCATCTCATATTTTTCAAATGTCGTTGTTTCCATCCATAGAATATTTGTTGGAACTCTCTTGAAATGTCATGGAACTTCCAATTCAACCACCAAAAATGCCATGCACTGACCCCGCATAGTGAGCACTAGTGAATGGGGCCAACATTGAAATTTCTTCAATATGTGCATGTATGCATCAAAATTTGACATGATTAGACTAGACAGATGCCTTGACGGTATGGGAGGGTTTCAAGACTCAAGGATGTTTGATGTCCTGACCACATAATCTTTGAGATTCTCCATGTTTGCAAAAACATTCATAATGTGGTGTCTCATATTTGTCAAATGTCATTGTTTCCATCCATATAATCTCTTTTGCGACTCTCTTGAAATGTCATGGAACTTCCAATTCAACCACCACAAATGTCATGCACTGACCCCGCATAGTGAGCACTAGTGAATGGGGCCAATGTTGAAATTTCTTCAATATCTGCCTGTATGCATCAAAATTTGACATGGTTATACTAGAAACATGGCTTGCCGGTATGGGAGGGTTTCAAGACTCCAAGATGTATGATGTCTCGACCACATAATCTTTGAGATTGGCCATGTTTGCAACAATGTTCATAATGGGCGTCTCATTGTCAAATGTCATTGTTTCCATCTGTATAATCTTTGTTGGAACTCTCTTGAAAGGTCATGGAACTTCCAATTCAACCACCAAAAATGTCATGCACCGACCCCACATAGTGAGTAGTGAATGGGGCCAACGTTGAAATTTCTTCAATATGTGTCGTATGCATCAAAATTTGACATGGTTAGACTAGACACATGCCCTGATGACATGGGAGGGTTTCAAGACTCAAGGATGTATGATTTCATATAGAAAATTTTTGAAAAAAAATCAACTTTGGCCCCATTCACAGGTCATCATTGGCCATCATGTACTCTAGCCCTATTACAATGTCTTTTAATAGTTGTTTCCTTTAAAATTATACCTATCAAAAAATTAAAACAAAATGAGAAGAGCCCTATTACAATGTCTTTTAATAGTTGTACTCTAGCCGAGAAGACCCACAAACCCTTTTTGAAGTGTCATTATTATAGAAAACTTTGTGCAACATCCGTAAAATGCAACATATTTATAGATTTTATAACGTTGCAATTACGACGATCATTGACCAAATCAAAGTTGACTTGGTCAAAATACTAGGTCACCATTGGAGGGGGGAAACCTAGCCACAATGTCACAACTATGACAACTATCTTCACAAACGTGGCAAGAGAGACGACTACGTCACAAATGTGGCAAGAGAGATGACTATGTGGAAAACGTGGCAAGATAGATGACATAGTGGCAAGAGAGATGTCAACGTGGAAAGAGAGACATCAACGTGGCAATAGTGACGTTATCAGGCAATATTTAAAAAAATATTTAAAATTTCCTCTATTTTTCAACAATATGGCCAATTTTGTCCATAACGCCACAAATAGAACGTCGAAATTTTTACAATATGTACTAGTATTACCCTCTATGGGGATTCGTGATTATGTTTTGTAAAAACTCTGTAAATCGTAAATCATTATTTGTGTATGCAAACACATTTTGTACCCTCTGTGGGGATTTGTAATTTCACTGTGTAATATATATATATATATATATATATATATCAACACTCTGTAAATCATAACTCATTCTCTGTGTATGCAAACACATTTCTTACCCTTTGTGGGGATTCGTAATTATGTTGTGTATAATATATATATATATATATATATATATATAAATCGTAACTTATGCTCTGTGTATACAAAAACATTATTTACCCTTTGTGGGGATTCGTAATTGTTCTCTGTGTATTTATATCAAATTTGTATAAATCGTAACTTATGCTCTGTGTATGCAAAAACATTAGTTACCGTCTATGGGGATTCATAATTGTGCTCTGTGTATTTATATTAAAATTGTGTTAAATCGTGATTTATGCTCTGTGTATACAACACATTATTTACCCTCTGTGGAACTCGTAAATCTACGCTCTATTTTATAAGTGAAGATTATGCACAGTTACATTAAATTAATGATGGGAGCCTGTTTTTGTTTTGCAAGGGTACCCATGAGCCTATTTTGGGTCCACTCCTCCCCCTTTTGGTTCATGGATAGATTGTCGCACAAGCACAAGTGGCAATCTGGTTCTTCGACAAACTCAAGCTAAGTATTGTTTTAAATTACTCTTTATACTTAAATTCCATAGAATGAAAATACTAGCATGGATTACTAAACCCTCATTTTCTCCCTTTTCAGGTTTATGCAATCGAGAAAATCGGCTCGAGGAAAACCTCTTACTCGAAAGGTATTCAATTTCTGATCTAGGCGTACCTTCAATTACAACATGATTCTCTATTTACTTCTTATACTGTGGAGTCTTTGGTCTATGATACTGTAATATTTTGAACAATGCTCGATTGAATACAAGGATTGATTTGGTAAGATACTTTGAGTTCAACACTATGTTTTTTGTAGTAATGAAAGTTGTATTCGAACTGTTATTCTTTCTATCTATTCTCTGTGGTGTTGTATCGATCTGAATAGAAATTCAACATATATAAATCAATAGTCAATAGGAACATAGCAACAGTTCTATTTTTCCTTTATGCACACACACACACACACACACACACACATATATATACAATCATCTATAACCATGTTTAATGACCACTAGGAAAATACAACAATTCTATCATTTCTTTATGTATGAATACATATGTGTGTATATATAGTCATTTACATATATATAACCATGTTTAATGACCAATAGGAACATACAACAGTTCTATCATTTCTTTCTGTATGAATACATATATGTGCATATATGTGTATATACAATCATTTATATATATGTATAACCCTACTTAATGATTACTAGGAACATATAGTAGTTCTTCTATTTTTGCAAAGTGAGCACATATATATGTATATACCATCATAACATAAACCATCACATTCCTAACAACTAATAATCAAGCAGAATATTGACAAGGAATGCAAGTAAAGGTACATATATGAAAACATGATGTTGGGATACAAATGGAACAACCACGTTCCACCCAACTGTAGAACAGAACATCTAAGTTCACTTTCCCTATTCACCCCCTAGCCTGACCATGAGTCCATAAGGGAAAACTGAAATGATCTTCTTCAGCTATGGTCACCATCCACAACTCAAAAATTCATTTTCCTCACACTCACAGTGCTCATAACAACAAAAATAGATTTCCTTTCTCCAACATACTAAGCAGCGTCCTGCCTCCTCCATATGTTGTTTTTATATGCATCTTGTGCCTAGGTCTTTCCTTCCCTCAGGAAATTCACATCTTTACAAATCCCTGAATTTTATGGGATAATAATGGTCAAATACCACATTTTCCACTTGTAAAAATCAGCCTTGAGGTAACTCAAACTTTCTCCCCACTCATGGAGTCATGGTCAACTATTTTTAACCTGGTTCTTCCATTTGTCTTCCAGTATTTAATTTATAAAAAGTTTGTCTTTTACATGTGTCAAAATAAAATAAGTTAGTTGGGCAAGTAAAATCTTTTCCCAATAGTCATCAAATAATTAATTACAAATGATAAAATTCCAAATTCATATTTTCCATAAATGGCAATAATTTTCAAATCCGAATTTTTCAAAAACGGAAATTTATTCCCAATTACACTTAGAATTTAATATTCTAATATTTTTGGGGATATTACAGAGAGGGACGGAGACAGAGGTAGAGAGAGAGAGAGAGGTAAAGGAGGAGATATGAAGACAGGGTAAAAGGGGAGTAGAGACCAAGCAAGCAAGAGGGAGAGGGATAGACAGGAGAGAGAGAGAGGGAGAAAATGAGAGAGAGGGTATTAGATAGAGGTAAAGAGATAGTTGGGGAAATAGGGGAAGGGTAGTGTGTGTGTGTGTGTAAACTGGTGGGGGAGTGAGGGAGGGGAACAAAGAGGAATGTGGAGTGATAGGGGAAGAGAGGGGGAGGAAGGGAGGGAGGGAGAGAGGTACATAGTGAGAGGGAGAGATAAAATGGGGCATAAAGAGGGAGAGAGAGATGGAGGGGGGGAGAGAGGTAAATATATAGAGAGAGGGAGG
>ML780240.1:807900-819442 GCA_009831015.1 Picea engelmannii
TACTCTGATTCTATAGATAATGTTACTCAATGTATTCTCTGAAACTCCTCTAATTTTCACTCCTTGAATCCTCCCCAAAAAGAGGTTATAGAAAGAATGGTAGACTTTATTCAATTCTGGTCTGTTCAGAAGACCCAACTTGTGCAGCATGCCCCGCGCTCAATATTTAACATCTAATTCTGAAACTTGCACAAAAGAAACTAAAGTCCGTACCATTTCCAATGGAAGTGGTCCTACTACATTTGGAGTCTATATGAAAAAGTTATGACTGTTTTACCTAGAACACCTGCTTATTGACTAGTTTCAGGACTGGTCACAAACCCTATATTCCACAGAGTGTATCTACATAATTATAGCGAATCAAGAGCTGAAATTTTTACCAGAGGTACCTTGATATGTGTTATCAATACAATAGAGATTTCACCATCTTAATCATTCTAGAAAAAAAATTATAGAAAAAATGGTAAGATGACCTAAAAATAACATACCTTATAACACATCACCAAAAGACTTCATCCTCCCTTGAAATCCGGCCTTCTTTTACTTCTTCTTCCCTCTGAAATTCGACTTGTATCAAATGAATGTATAATGATATCTATTTATACCGTTTATGTCACTTCCTTTTAACATTAGGGCCGACCTGACACTTTCTTATTTTGTAATTATTTTCAGGGCCTACATGTACTTCCTTTTTCAATTCACTTTGTCATCTTCAAAAATTCATTTCTCCTCAACCATGAGGATCCATGCGACATGCCACATACCACCGGAAATAGCATGATGTATACTATCCATTCATTGGTGTTGTATATGCATATGCATTTTCCTTCATGTCCAAATACCTTTATGAATATTGTGGTCCAAAACCCATGACTAGGGTTGACATCAATGACAAGAATCAATATTCCAACAATATAATCAATGAATACTTGGATTAACTTGTCCAAGTATTTGCATAACACCTCATTCATCAAACTAATAAATTCCCCCGGGGCATTTGTCAATCCAAATGGTAAAATAGTAAACTCGTAATGTCCAAACCTCGTCTTAAAGGCAGTCTTAGGGATGTCATCCTCCTTGATCCATAACTTGTGATACCCTAATCTCAAGTCGATATTTGACAACACCATCACACCCTTCATTTGATCAAATAGATCATCAATCCTTGGAAATAGATATTGATTCTTGATCATTGCCTTGTTCAATTGATTATAGTCAATGCATAGTCTCCATGACCCATCCTTCTTTCATATGAAAATAACATGCGCACCCCACGGTAACACACTTGGACGTATGAGTCCTAGGTACAACAACTCCTTCAGTTGCATTTTAAACTCCTGTAACTATGGGGTTGACATCTGATAAGGCATTCTTTCTATCGTTTCACTCCCCAGTTTTAGGTCTATGGTAAAATCCAAATCCCTCTCTGGCGATATCCCAGGTAACTCCTCTGGGAAGAAGTCCGCAAAATCTCTCACCACCAGAAGGTGTTCTAGACCTTTCGCTACTCCCTTCTCGTTTAATGCAAGGATCACATAAATATTACATCCCTTTCACATGCTCTTTCGTAGATTCAAGGAAGAGATGAACCTCAGGGAAACTCTCTGGTTTAGATCTACAATCATGCATCTCTATCCCTCATCATCGACCAATATCAACCATTTCATCTTACAATTGACTTTCACCTCACATGATTCCAACCAGTCCATACTGATCACGATGTCATAAGATCCTAATATCGTGACATACAGGTTGTTCTTGGTGACAAACTCTCCTAGGTTAAGGCTATAGCCTAGAGCCTTCCCTCCAACCTTTTGTTTGGCTCCCGAATCCATTTATACAAAGTTAAAATCATCATGTTTAACTGACTTTACCTTAATTCTTTTTATCATTGCACCATAAATAAAAATTTCGATAGTACCTAGATCTATCAAAATTCTAAGGGTCTGGTCAGCGATGGTACTTGACGTCTAGAGCACGACCATGGATTTGATGGGACTTGCCCAAATATCCCATGGTAATGAGTCCAAATGTTCCATATGCTCTAGTCCTCTCCATTGGGTAGTCATGATGGTAATGTGGCTCCCCACATGTCCAACACCCTTTCTTCGGTCTAGTACTCCTAGTACCCGAGGTAGAAGCTAACAACCTACTAGCCTGGAACCCTGGTTTGTTCTGCTGAACAGTCCTAAACTATTGTCATTGCGGTCGATGTTGTTTTTGGTGTTGTGGTCCTTGGTAAGGAGTTCTATGCCGAGGCATTGGTTGTCGAGGTGTAGGGAAGGTGGATCCTCTGTAGAAGCCACGATATCCTGGTGAAATTCTAGTTGGTGTCTGATGATGTTGTGCACCAAATGACACCTGCCCTACTGGTATTGTTGGAGTCCTTCTCTGACCCCTACTGAAAAGCTCCTCTTCTGCTATGAGGGCCTTCTGGACAACATCATGCTAGGTTGGAGCCACCAGAAACCTTTGCATGAATGATGACATTAAGGCTAGGCACAAACCTATTGAGCTTACGTTTCTCAGTATTCAGGTGTGGAGCATGCCAAAGCAGCTCCATAAAATGGGCCTCATACTCGGGCACTGTACGACCACCCTGTCACAAGGCATTGAACGCATTGAGATGACTCCCAATGAATTCCTATGATAGATACCACTCTCAGAATCATTCCTGGAACAATTCCCATGACACGTCTTCAATGACCATGTTCAATTGTGGCAAGAGCGTCTTCTACCATAGAAGAGCTCTCCCCTTCAGTTGAAATACCACCATGCAGACCTTCATGTTGGAGGTATAGTTGTGAAGTGAAAATTACATCTCCATATTCTCCAACCATGCCTCGATGGCTGCACCGTCTGAGGCACCAAATAACTCAGGAAATTTGACCTTCTCAAGTTCCAGGTGAAATCTAACGGTACTGACCGGGGCACATGGTCGACCCTCAGGGGTACAGGCACCCTAGCCTCATCTCAGTACAAATGGTGAATCAATGCCTCTGGAGTTCCCTGGAAGGACCTTGTCAAACCATCATCATCTTTTACGGCAATCGAATCCATCCCAAGGACATTTTCTTCCCCTTGGGGGTTAGATTCTGAGGGCACTTCTGAAGGCGTCACACCTCCTTCCACGACACCACGCTGCGAACCTCTATGGCATCATCTAATCGAGATCACCGCATGGAAACATTAAATATTTAAATTAGCACTAGGTAAATACTCAAGTGTTTACTGCAGTGGAAAGCATGGTGATCCACAGTCATAGGGTTGAACCCACTCTGATACCATAAGTAACGTCCTCATCGTTACGACAACATGCGATGCATATCAAGTGCATTTTTTTTTCTTTTAAGAAGGAAGGTAACAACGACAATAGTTAATTAACACAACTTGACTATGAACACAACACCCACAATTCAGGCAACAAACAAGATCATGACCTAGCATACTAGCACATCATGCAGCTAGACGCAACATACGAAAATCAATCATTCCAAAATAAAGCGACTACCCGCCTGTCCTACCCTGTAAGGTTAGGACCTCTAGGACACAGAAGCAATGAGCATGCCCAAGTTCCCATCGATTTGACCATTTAAGGTCTCAAGGTTGGCAACTGTTCTGAGGAACAAATAAGTGTCTACATCTCGCTCGACACAAGCAAGACCATGCCTACTAAGCTAAGGGACAACATCAACAACCTGCTGCAACAATGTCAACTGACACATGTAACAAGAAACTTCAAAGCGAGAGATAATTAGCAATCAATGACTCAATCAATTTGCATGGCGCACCAATAAATTAATTAACTCATCTATCATTTGTCAATTAATTTTTTGGGTGCCAAAAATAAACTAAACAACGCAAGCAAGTGTCCCATGATAGAACTCTTTAGTAGTGCACCACCAAATGGTTGAGGGGTGCTACAAGCTAAAAAATCATCAATCCCACCTCAATATTAATTAAATACTCATCATAAACCATATTAAATTCCAATTTGCGCAAGCCATCAAAAGTCTATGAAAATCATTTGTTAATAATTTAATGATGCTAAAAGGACGTTAACTTAACATTTGTTAGTACATCAATGCTACAAGCAAGGGTTGTTAATCCATCTTGTGGCCCATACAAGAATTTGCGAAGTTTCGCAAGGGATAAAGGGTCTAACATTCATCCATTGCATCATGAATTCCTTCCAAGCAAGTAGTGTTATGCCCCTAAACATATACTACGTAAAATTTTAGTGCGCACTAGAGCCTAATACCTCAGCTAGTCCTACATCACAGTGAGGGATTTGGTTGCTTCTATTATAATCTACTAACATAATTTATGTCAACCATTCAAGACACAAGAGACATCTAGCCACTCAATTAACCAAGAATAACATATATGAGTGCGCACAAGGAGTCTACCAAGTCCATTCTAGTAACTGATGGTGGGAGTAAAGGTTTAGAGCATCGTGGCTCAATTAGAGAACAAGGTTTATTTATAACCCAAGCACCTTTACAATAACTGAAACAAAAGTAATGTAAATCAATTTTAACAGTGTAAAATGAAAACATTCTTATTTAATTTTGCCACTAAATTTAAGGTAAATACCTTACTTTTTGTAGTGAAATTTGTGACTAGAAACAGAATTTAACCGAATAATTTTAGAAGGTTTATAACTGAATTAAGAAAAATATGTAATAGAAATTTGACAGGTCTAAATCCCTTATTACTTTGCATGTGGCATTAAAACGAAATTTTAAAATAGAAACTAAATCGGAAATTAAAGGGAAAAATCATCCAACTGACTTCTATTCAGTTTTAAACATTGCATATGACATCAATTCAATTTCAATAATGCAACAGAGAAAAATTAAATGCAACACAGTCCAAGACTGAATCCCACGATTTTCTCAACCATCAAGAAGGGTCTATGCAAGCAACATTGGGTGAAGGAAACCACACAGACAGACGCTTGGCAAGGATAAAAGAGGTTGGTGGGATAAAACAATGTAATGGGACTGCGCAAAGGGAGTTCTTGGTGCTTGCAAATAGCCTATGTGTCACTAACTGAACAAAGACTAGGATGAAGCACCTTTACGCCTGACATGGCCTATTTTTTAAAAGGATTAACACTATAAAAGGAATATAGGAAGGAATTCAAATATATATCACTGTCATGATATCATTGTCTTTTGAAACTGAAACAAATATAATTTGATGTGTAAAACACCATGAAAAATGCCCAGGGGCACTACTTGTGTTGGGTAAAACTACAAGTAATCCTTTGGCTAATTACATATTAAAAAGAATCTCTTCCTGGAAAATTTTCCATCTAGAATCGTTGTGTTTAGAGCATGTTAAATTTGCTGAGTTATATTAAAAAAAACACATACATGATATAAATTCGCAGACATATAAATTATCAGACATTTAAATTCGTAGACATATAAATTTGCATACATACAATTCACAAACACATATAATTTGCAGACATGTATAAAGACGTCGACATGTACAAAATCCCAGCCATATCATTTAAAAATAAAACACAGACATATTATTAAAAGAAAGGTAGTCGTCCCATTAAAAAGAATGCAGACATATATAAAATTGCATCCATATCATTTAAAAATAAAACACAGAGATATTATTAAAAGAAACACAAACATTTCACCATTTCAAAATGCTAGGAGTTATCAAAAAATCAGAGATTTTACTTCTCAAACACTGGGATTTATCAATCAAAACTCAAAGCTTTACCAAGTGTAAGAAATTAAAAATGTAGAGTAATATCGAAGTTTAATCAATCAAGACGCAGAGAACCAAAAAAACTCTAAGAATCAACGCAGAGATTCAATGCAACTCTGAGAATCAACACAGAGAAACAACGAGGGTGGAATGGAGAGATTAAAAGCCCAAGCAAGAATTCCTTGCTGGGCAGAGAATGATCCTACAGTTATTATCCATGCATAGGAAAGTAGGGCATTTGAATCTAAGTCTTTAAGCACCGGAGTGACGACTGTTGATTCCACTCCTGGATGACTACTCAGCCACAGACTAATAACTTAAAGGATCATGAGACAGAGGATAAAAGCACAATCTGCATCCAAATCTTCTCCGTGGAGAAGCAAATAATGAAATAAAAGCGCAATCAAGGAATAAATAAAATGCAGGAAGGAGATACAAGAACACATGAAAGGTTTGAGTATGGAGCTCATTCTGGCCATGCACAACTAGATAGTAACTCATAAATAAAGGATATAGTGGATCGCAAGGGTTCTTACTGAATAATTCAAGTGACAAGGGGATTAAAAGTACCATAGGAAAGCATGCACAAGAAATCTCAAGGCAATGAAAACTTCAAATGAGTACAGAAAAACAAACATGTGTAAAGTAAATTTCATTGCAAGTAACAACTTCAACATGCGTAACTTATCCAAATGGGAATGCTCTAAGGTCGTTGTCTCATGTGCGCTCCGTCCATCTCCCTCTTTCCAACCGATGTGACCTCACCGGTACTTCCCAACCAATGCTAGGGGTACTCTTCTTTCCCCTGGACCCCTCGAGTCAAAAATGGGCAAGCACACAATACCAGAGAAATATAGCACCCAACTTGCCTCACAAGGTCGAGCTACCACTCATTACCTGAGCTGGGTATCCCAACTCCCACAAGAGAAAGTTCAGTGAAGATAAAATTTCAGCTGCGTAACGTTACGCAAAAATATGAGATCCATACTCCTCCTCCTCCATCCTTTTTATAGATTTTTTCAGTAATTACTTTATGAAATTCTCATTAAATTCCCTTTTCATTTAATTAATTTTGAAAAACCTCCCCCATACACATGTCACCCAATCCCCTAGTTGCACCAAAAAATCAATTTTATTAATTAATTAAATATTCCTATTTCGCTCACCCACCTAAAAGCATTCCTAAAAACGCTCCTTAGTGTCCCAATATTCCCTTACAAATCTTAAATGACTTACGCCTTACTTAATTCCTAGTTGAGTTCATAAATAGAAAGTCCCAAAGGATATATTCCTTACTAAGTTAGACATTCAACGTTTTCCTTAAGTCTCCCCTTTTCTTTAAATTTCCCTTTTTCCTTAAGTTTCATTTTTATTTTAAGTTTCCCCCTTTTTCCTATTTAACTAAAAATCAATTTAGTAAGTGTAGATAAAAATAACCATTTACCCTCTTTTCTTTTTATCTAAAAATTAAATTAGAAAAAGTAGATAAAAACAACCATTACCCCTTTTTAAACATTTAATCCTTCATTATAATTTTTACTTTAATAATTAAAGTTTGAATTTCTTTACCCCCCCTTCTTATTACATGTTTATTTTTATTTATTTTTTTACCACATGTTCTACTTAGACCTAGGTTTTAAATTCTCTAAGATGGGCGACATTTTTAAGGGAACAATTGTTTTTAAACTTTAATTATCATATCATTCATTTTAAGGCCCGCAAGGTTTATTCACGTACCAGTTAAAATCGTGGTGTGCCCTTCAGGACGCACTACGTGCTCCAAGGTTTCCACTCACCTCTTTCTATTTTTCTTGCGTGACGTTCCTTCAAGATGCACCATGTGCTCCAAGGGTGCCACTCACCTCTTTATGTTTTCTTTGCATGACATTCCCTTCAATATGCACAACGTACTACAAGGGTGCCACTCGCCTCTTGACTGAATTTGGTAGAAGTCAAACCCCTGGAGTCAATACTCCGCCAGGTGATCTTGTGGTAGACTAAAGGCCTCTAAAGAATAAGGCCCCTGCCTTACTGCGCGCCCCTTAGAATCATCATGAGAGACTATCACAGTCTACCCTCATGGCATCGTGGGTCTTCTTGAACTAGGTAATCGTTAACCTATAGTTCAAGCCACAACGAGAGTGCTAGTAGGTTGAGGAAACGATGCTGCCACACTTCTCCCTCAATGTCTCTGGTTGTCGTGTGTGACCCCTCTACTCCACATGTGATTCTATTCGACAAGCTATCATCAACCTGCATCCATCAACGAATCATTTAAGGAATAATATTCAATCATCATAAAATCTAATCATATGTACATATGTCACATCAACAACATTCAAATCCCAATTGTCCAATCCTTGAATCGATCTGGAGTCCAAGGGGTTTCATCAATGCCTCTGCATCCTAAATGTTCAGAGTCCTGCACACTCAGGAGCACCTAGTCAATAACACATGTCTATGTAAATACAACAAAATACCATATCATCAAATCCATCATATCACATAATCATAACCAAAACAACCAGTAGTATAATAACCTGGATCACTTGCAAGCAAGTGTCCTCAAAGGATAAGTTCACTTAGTGCATGCAAGAACGGGATGTTACAACGATTGAGGATTTATTCCCTCTTGAAGTTGGAAATCTAGAAGAATGGCTAATAATCCCATGAATAGTTACAAGTCATTAATTAAAGGGTAAAGTGGTTGTAACCAGAATCTCAAAAGTTAAGGAGAGAAGTTACTTTGAAAATGTATAAATACACCTCAAGGAGTATCTCATAACTACATTGACATACACAAGTCTATTGAATATATTCTAAGTGAATAAGTGATATGGTTTATCTTTTCATAGCATATTTATGGTGGGGAAAGTATAAAGGCACGAACTGTACGGACGTGACTAAACTATCTTTTTGAGGTTATCCGCAAGTCATAGTTCATTAAGGAAATGATGTATGTGGGTCATAGTGTAGCAAAGAACAGATAGGTTATCTGCAGGTTGATAGTGGGCAAGGTGCAGATATACATAGGTCGTAGAAGAGAAAAACACATATATATGTGGGTTGATAGTGTACAATTCATGGATCTATGAAACACTTTTTAGGAGGATGATAGTACTAGGTTGATGAGGCCAAGGAAGAGATACATGTATGTAAACTTGTGTATTAGATCTGCTAAAAGATTAAAGCTATGTTTTATATAGTATTTTGAAGGTTTTGTCTTGATACATGCTTGAGGCATGGTTTGGATATTTGGGCATATGCTTGAGGTACACCTTGGTGATGTTATGGTACATCGAAAAGAGCATATTTGTGCTATCGTTGCATCTAGTTTGGTATATGTCATGGTGATGTTATCGCATGCTTGAGTCACTTCCTTGATGATATCTTATGGTATATGGTATATGTCATGATTGAGACATGTCATGAGTGATATGGTTAATGGTTGAGGCTACATGATATGGTACATGTTTTCGTGCATGATTGATGCATGATATGGTAGAGGTTTTGGTACATGGTATGGTAGAGGTTTTGGTGCATTGTTAATGCATGATTTGATACAGGTCGATGTGATAGCATGACAATGATAGGTTGATGTCATAGTGACAGTGACATGTTGATGTAACACTGACAGTGGCAGGTTGACATGACAATGACAGTAACAAATTGATGTGACAGTGACAGGTTGATTGATGCATCAATGAAAATGACAAAACCAGTATCAATAGAAGAGACAGGTTGAATATACACTTATATTTTAGGGTGGAAGGATGAGGCAAGGAAATATCAGGGGTTGTAGCCTCCTTCCGGTTGGTGCCGAAGAATATAGGGATTTGGAGCTTCCTTCAGGTTGGAGTATGTAAATCATAGGGTCATATCCTCCTTCCAGTTGGAGTTGGAGAACATCGAGAGTTGGAGATTATTTCAGGTTGGAGCCTGTAAAATAGAGGGTTGGAGCTTCCTTCCAGTTGTAGCTAGAGAATTCAAGGAGTTGTAGCTTCCTTTAGATTGGAGCTTCTAAATAGGGGGTTGGAGCCTCCTTTCAGTTGGTACTGGAGAATTGGGAATTTCACTACTACATATCGGAGGATTTTTCCATGAAACCTTTCCACGTTTCTTACATCCGTAAAAAAATATGTAGTAAGTTAAGCATTTTTTTCATTTTTTTATTAAATTGGTCGCGATTATTGTCACTATTGCAATGAAATTTCATCGCTATAGTGACAACTGTTGACTATCTCAGCGCACCTTCTAACACACATGGTTTTCAATGATTAGTTGACTTTTTGCGCGTCAACTCATGCATTTTTGTCACTATATCGATGATAATCGATCTATATATACCTGACTTTAAGAGAATTTTTGACACATTTGTTATAGTTGCGACACTGTTCGTGGCTTTTGTTTGAGTTTTTTATTTTTTCAGTCACCCACCGGTTGAAAAGATCCAATTCTCAATCTACATAGCTTGGATTTTGAACTGGCAAGGTTCGTATGTTTTTTTATTTATTTATTTACATATACTCATTTAACTTGTAAAATTTTGTTCAAAGGAAATTTCATGTCGCTTGTTTTTTCCTTGATAATATATATATGGATTACCATATTTCAAAACTGTTATGTCATTGGTTTTTGGATCTATCTAGTATATTCTATGGAAATTCATGTGAAATGTCAAGAAAAATATTTTCCAAAGAAGTATTTTAAGAAGAGGGAAAATTACTCCATCAATAAGAGAATTCTAACATTAAAAATAGATGTCATTATCAATCTAGATCAATTTGAGCCTACAATTCCTTATGTAATATTAATCCTTATTACAAAACAACCAACTCATAACAACTTTACCAGTTGGACTAATGTTTGAAATAGAAAGTGGAAAAACGATCCTCTTGGGTCTAATCCTATCCCTTAGTGACCTTGTTAGCTTTCTAACTTTTGTTTTTCTATGATGTTGTGCCTATCTAATTTATTTCATATTTTTAGTCTAGTATTAGGTTAGGTTAGTCATATAACATTGTATTCTTATGTGATGTTGTTTCTCTCATTTTTTTATAATCACACGAAATTCTAGATGTAGCGATTAACTCTAGTTTGTAGTTGATGTAACTTTTTTATACACTATTAATAAGGAGTAGATAAATTATAAAAATTTCATGATGAAATCTACGATAAAATGATGAAATATACTAGTTAGACAATGAAAAATGAGAACAGGCCAAAGTGTCTTAGGAAATAAAATCGTGACCACTATAAGTAGCATAAAATTGTGACCATTGTAAGTAGTTGCAAATCAACATGTCGTAATTTAAGCCAACCAAACCCAATTTTGTATGACAAGTGGATGGCATTCTTTTTTTGTTGGTGAATTTCCAAGATTGACATTTCCTCTAGAAAACAAGTATGGTGTCGAGTGATTCAAGTTTGAGAAATTTTGACCACTTTCGTTAAATGGTGTGTAATTATTTTCCATGGTGATTCAATACAAACTAATCTAAAGTACAAATTGAAGCATATCGATCTTAATAGTTAATCAATAATAAAAAAAAAACAAAAACATGTCAAAATCAACAAATTGTGATAATTGTAGGTCACTGTAAATAAATATATCATAATCGAAAGGAGTAGCTAAAATATAAAAATTTTGTTGATACTGAGAAGGGGGTGAATCAATATCCAGTACAATTTAAAAACCTTTTTCAACTTATACTTAAACCATTCAATTATATCCAATGAGAAATGAACAATAGTATAAGAGTTACACCAATACACCACAATACACCATGCACAATATATGAGAAAT
>ML780240.1:823794-846358 GCA_009831015.1 Picea engelmannii
ATACCACCGGAAATAGCATGATGTATACTATCCATTCATGGGTGTTGTATATGCATGTGCATTTTCCTTCATGTCCAAATACCTTTATCAATCTTGCGGTCCAAAGCCCATGACTAGGGTTGACATCAATGACAACAATCAATCTTCCAACAAATTTGACAACTTACTATTTGGTATGGTGTAGGTAAGACAATTACTTGTCAGTACAAGGATTTGCCAATATGAACGAAAATGACAGGAAGCTTGCTTAGTTTAGAGTGACATTAAAGACGAGGGGTGATGGAAAATGTTATTTCCCTTTCTATGATTGCAGGGGTTTGCAAAGAAGAAGACATTAATAACAACATCTGAAATACATTGTAGGGAGAAGGGGCATGCTAAAGGGGGTTATGAATATCATCCCTTGGTAAGAGGTTATTCAATATTTAATGTATTCTCTGTAATATGCATCATGTCATGAATTTTAGTAATATTTCTTATCGTTTTCTTTTATATTTTATGTACACGCTAGCTTTACTATGTTGTTTTTAAATATATAGATGATGCCCCCAAAATGTTGACCTCCGGAGAGTTATCTTCCAGGTACTAGCATAAATACTCCTTTACAGGGTGATGAACTTCAAGATTAGAATATTGAAGCTACTAATCAAGTTATTAACGATGACATGGATGGAGATAACATTAGTGATACAAATTAGAAATATGAGATACATATATTGATCCAAGACACATTTTCTCCAATGGATGAGGACAACTAGGATGATAGTCATGATGTTGATCCTCTACTTGAGAAGTCAGGTAAACCTATTTATGAAGGCTCAATAACAAATATTTTATTTGCTATATTATTGTTGGTGAACTTGAAGGTTTTGAATGGTTTATCAAACACATGCCTCACAGAGATACTAAGGTATTTAATTTGTTAACTATTTATGACTGCATGTTCACAAATACTCAAAAGGTTCAATTTTTTCCTATATTGCTATTATTTTCTAATTTGTAAAGTATGGATTTGATATTGATGATTAATATTGTTTACATTGACTTATTGTTTTGAATTTTGTAGATTGTTAGGTGAATTTATATTACCGACGTCAAATATTTTTCCACGCACATATTGAGAAATATCCATGATTATGAAAGAAATTGGAATGGAGTATAAAGCTATTGATGAATGTATTAATGATCATATCATATACTATGGACAATATGCATTAGAAAATGAATTCTTGCAATGTCAAATAAGTAGATATCGAACCGATAAAGAATCAAAGAAGGTACCTCGCAAAGTTCTTTATTATATTCTGATAATTCCATGTTTCCAATGGTTGTTTAGGTGCCAAAGTATAGAACAATTTATGGATTTCCATGAAATGAAGAAAAGTCAAGACAATGTTCTTTGAATGCCTGCAGATGGTTCTGCATTGAAGTACATCAAATAAAAGTGGCCATTTTTTAAATAAGAACCTTGTAATGTTAGACTTTCATTAGCAACTGATGGTGTCAATCCATTTGGAGAGCTTCATTCTACATACTCAATGTGGTCTGTTTTTTTTATAAACAATAACCTTCTTCCTTGGATGTTGATCAAGAGAGAGCACACAATGTCGACAATGATTGTTCCAGGTATTTAATTACCTTTTATTTTCTTTAAAGTATGAAAAAATATTTCATTTCTTTGTTTCATGCATGGTAATTATGTCTTTTATATATAACCACATATATATAACTATAATTAATCATGTGTGTTGAACCAATTAGGCAAGTACCGGGTTAAAGATATGAACTTATATATTGAGCCTTTTATCAATGAGTTGTTGAAGTTATGGGCTGGAATCACTATGTATGACATATCTATACCAATAGGGAAAACACAATTTCAATTCCATGGAATACTATCATGGACAACTCATAATGCTCCTGGGTTAACACATTTTTGTGGTATATTGTTACTTTCTTTTGTGATTTAATATTATATATATTTATTGAAAATATCATGCATTATTTTAAATTGTAACTACAATTCACTACATTAATTCATATATCTTGTAGGTATTCAAACAAAGGGTAAATTTGCATGCCCAGTTTGTGGTCCCAAGATAAAATCTCATCATTCAAGGAGTTTAGGAAAGGAAGTGTTTGATGAGTATAGGCCCTTTCTACCTAAGAACCGTAGCTATCAAACTACAGACAAAGAAAAATTCAATGGTAAATAAGAGAATGGAAAAAAAATGACGAAGAATGACACCTCACCTATGGAAGTTGGAATATATTATAAATCGTCAAGGTATGCAAATTATTTATGTATGATATATTATATAAATCTTTGTTTTTTTGTTTTTAATGAATTATGTTCAGTGTGGTATGTAGCTATATTGATTAATTAGTGTTAATTTCATTTTATTGATGTTTCATGAATGTCTTTAAGGCACAAATGGGATTCCATGAGGAATGAAAAGTTACTCGATGCAATTCAATAGGTTTCCATACTACAAGCACTTACAAATAGTTCATCTATTTGATACAATGCATAGCGGGAAGAACATAACATAATTGTTATGGAAAATATTAGATGGAAGGACTGACAAAGAGAGAATTGGAAAGATTTGTAGTGACATACAATAAGCTAATCACACATTGCAAAGTGTTATTATTAATTCTAATGGTGATGGTCCTGAACATAATACTAGTCTTCCATGGTTATTGATGGAGAAACACACCAATATTGTAAGAGAGGTCATTCAAAAAATTAGGTTTCCGACAGGGTTTTCGTTGAACATACAAAATATCTTAACGAAAAAAGGTGATTTTGGTGGGGTTAAAACACATGACTGGCATACATTCATTAAGGTAATTAGTAGGCTATAATAAATTTCCTTATTGGTACACATTGTTTGGAAACAAATAATATTTTTTTGTTTTTTGTTACAGTATGTTCTACCAATATCTCGCCCAGACGACTTAGACAACAACATAAAACAAATTATTTGTGTACTTGGAAAATACATGAGGTAAGTAATGTTTTATATGGAAAATGTACTTCTTATGTGATTTGTAGCAGAACGTATTGACATATTATGTTTTATATGCAAATTTATATATGCCTTGATATTATGTTATTGCACCATTTGTAGGTGGCTTTCATCAAAATAAATCCATAAAGAAGATATAAGGTATTGGAAGAGAGAAATTCCCTGACTAATGTGTCAAATGCAACAACATCTACCTCCAACATTTTTCAATGCATAAGAACACTACCTCATACACCAAGTTGAGGAGATTTAATTATGTGGACCAGTACACACAAGGTCAATGTGGATGGTGGAGAGGCAGTTGAAGTCATTGAAGGCTTTTTTTAGACAAAGAGCATGTCCTGAGGGTTCTATGGTTGAGGGATATATGGTATATCAATGCATGGTGTATATTAGTCAATATCTACCTAAATTAGTGGAAAATATGAATGTGCCTCGCATTTGGCATCTCAACTCCATCAACACATTTGAAGGGGAGGTCCTATTTGGGAAAGGTAAAATGAGAATTGTGAAAGGCAATTATTAGATGTTGACGTAGATTTAATATATTACACATTTATTTTTCCAATTTTATTTTATCATACTGATTTTTTATATCTTTTATTCCTGCATATTGAACTATATTAAACTATGCCTTTATTAACAATAGCTAATTAATGATATTGAATTGTCATTTTATCATATAGTTGCTTGAGAGTGGGCTGCTTTACATTTATACATTGCAAACAACCTTGATTGGATGGAGCATTGGATATAATAATGTAAATAATACTTCAGTAGGTTATCATAGGAAGGGGTGAGTAAGATGATTAAAGAAACACATCGTCATCGAGATCAATTTCCTGATCTTATGTCAAGGGAAGTTTATTTAGCCTTTGGTTTAAAATATAAACAAGAAAGTAAATTGTTTACCCAGATTTTCCTAGTTATTTCCCAATTTTTCAATGTATTTGGCTTGTTTAATTTTTGAAATATATATTTACTAAGTCCTATATGACGTTTATTAATTGGAAATGTAGTTTTTACTTGTTTTCCATGTTGCAGTTGAAACATCACAAGGCTATGTGGTGTAATGGTCGTAAATTTTGTATAAAAATGTTGGATGATAAGATGAAAACCTCAGATTGTGGGATAACTGTAGTGTTTAAGGTCACCGATGTTTCCTCTAGAAGTGACAAACATCTAGAAGAAACTGAGAATAGGTACTATGGGAAATTGGAGGATATAATTAAGTGTGATTTTAATTCCTTTAAAATAGTTTTTTTTTAGATGAAATGGTATAGGCTACAGATGCATGAACGTGATCCTAAAAGAACTGTTATTGAACATGATAATGGATTTACCATGGTTAATACAAGGGAATTTGAATCGGGTATAGTGCCTTATGTTCTTCCAAGTTAATGTGAGCAAGTATTTTACTCAGAGGTACCTGGTAAAGCAGGTTGGTCATACATTGTTAGATATGATCCAAGAGGAGGACAAGTAAAGTATAATCATGTAGTCAAGGATGAAGATAGTAATGAGGAAGAAGGTCATGATTATGCAGATCAGGAGTAGGTGGTTGTAGTCAATGTGTCATACAAAGAAGCTGAAGAAGTTGATCATCCAAATGTAGCAGACAACAATCTCATTGACGATATGGATTACTATATTAATGAAATGACGTTGATGATGATGTTGATATGAATGATCCTTTAACCAATATCGATTATGAACTAGATCTTTATACATATGTTGAGCTGGATGAAGAAGAAGATGAATGATTTTTTATTGTTGAAAATAAGAGGTATGTATTTATATCTTTTATATGATCATTAAATGTTTTTATTTTGTATAATAGAGTATGTTACATGTTCTTTATAATTTCAAAGTAGGTATGGGGAAATTGAGAGTGATGTGCGGGGGGGGGCATAATTAGAGCTTCCACCTTTAGGCGGTTTCCCCTGTTTAGTAGAGAATGAACTATTCTCTAAACCAAGACGAGATTTGTGGGACTGTTCCTAATCATGTACTACTTGACCCCATTAAGGTGTGATTGTGCCTAATCATGTACTACTTGACCCCGCTTATAATCTAGTGTGGAATGAAATTTTGTAGATGAGAATGCTTGGAACCAAGGTATGGACTGAATTAGATGACCTCTAGAAGGAGAAATCAAAGAAGTTTAATATAACAATGTATGCACCTTGTCACCCCTGGTGCTCTTTGTAGATTCTCCTAGAGGACCTCATAGGCCTTTATGTCTCCACTCTATTGATAGTAAGTGGCTTAGGATTAGATTTAGAACACTTGAGCACACACCACCCCCTTTTTGGCCAAATTAACAAAGGAATCTATAAAAAGTGTCTTTATGTTGTGTATTGAATAATTGGACAATGAAGTATGGCTTGTGGACTTATTTGGTAGATGGTAAGTGGCACCGAATTAAAAAAGGAATTTATAAAAAGTGGCTTTGTGTTGTGTATTGAATAATTAGACCATGAAGTATGGATTCAAAGAAGGATAAATTAAAGAAGTTTAATATAACAATGTATGCACCTTGTCACCCCCGATGCTCTGTGTATATTCTCCTAGAGCACCTCATAGGCCTTTTTGTCTCCACTCTATTGATATCATATCTACCTACACAAACAACCACATCTATATTTTGTACAACCAAAAATTTCAAAAATGGGGTACCTTGGTTCTACACTGATCTATGTGGGATTATTCAATAGTTGCGCATAATTGTATGATTTTTCCATAGTTGGGATTATTATAATTGTTTACATGCAATTATAATTCAAAAGCCTTTACCAACAAAGTAGGTGACCATCTCAAAATCCTTCTTGTTTAAGTTGATGAACTTATACTTACTGGTAGTGACCTTAATCTTTGAAACCAAGTGAAGTCAAGCCTTAAGTAGAAGCTTGAAATGACACACCTTGGTTGAGGGAGAAACAAATATGACTATATAACAAATTTTTGATATGAATTAGTAGTGTTTCTTACCTATAAGTAATTGAGATTTAGTGGTATAGTTTATTAACGTTCTTAAATATTTTGGTCATTCAAATTAGGATTTTTAATGTTGAATCTGCCCATATGTTGTAGTGTATGCATGGAAGTGTCGGTCTAATGTTCATTGAAACTTGGTGGTGCATGAGCTTCATGATGACATTTGACACGTCTCATTAAATATTGACATTTTCATCAGGTACATTTAACCAGTGTTTGAGTTGTACATTTAATATTTAATCAGTGTCATACCTACACCTTGTAATTCAAAGTCACCAAATTGATGTATGATACTCCCTTGTTTGTGGAATAAAGGACCACACAATGAGTTGAATGATTATAAGTCTATGTATGTGTACATACCCTACCACTTCCAAATTTGAACTTGTGACCTGTAAGGAGGAAATAAATGATGTGTTTAAACTAATAGTCCAACATACACAAAATGTGTGTTGCCATTTATTCAACTACAACTCTAATTGTGTGTATAATTATCTTTAATTAATTATATAAAATATAACAATAAAAACTTATAAAATAAGATTATACATTCAAAAATAAATATTAGTTATTGGTACTATTATATAAGTTATATTAGACATTAGTTTTAATATATAATAATTACAATATATGTTTTATTTATTGGTTCTATTATATAAGTTGCGTGGGTGCGTCAGTTTTGTCGTGTACCCTCTCATGTGTGTGCATTCATTCAACTTGGCTTCATCACTCTCAAGTGGTTACATGTGTCGGAGGGCTGCCTCTTCCCTCCTTGTGTTGCCTATGATTTGGTTTGTTCTATGGAATGCATGGCCTTCGCTCCTGAGTGCATGCAGGCCCAGTCGGATGCACGCATGAACCATAGTGCACCCAAAGCCAAAGAAGACGCTCGAGTGTACGGAAGAGTAGTCGAATGCATGCACACACCAGAGTGCACCCAAAATTGAACATACTCTTTTGATTTCATGTAGGCCTAGTCAAACGCACACATGCACCATAGTGCACCCAAATCTGAAACTGATGCTCTTGAGTGCATGCAGGCCCAATCGGGCGCACATACACACCAAAGTGCACCTAAACATGTAAACCTTCACCTTGTTGATTACAACCCTCTAGTTCAAACCATTGCTCCACAAGTAGATCCCTTAACCTCTAAGTTTTAACCTAGCCCTAAAACCACTGCTCCTAATCCTTTAAGCTTTAAGGCTTAAGCTAGCCCCAAAACCATTGCTCCTAATCCCTTAACCTCTAACCTCTTAAGGCAAGTCATTTTCATCAAGATCATCCAACCTTGTCGACATGTAATCCATGTACGACACAAAAGTATGACACTTAGAAGTGGAGTTTGATTTTACTCGAAGTTGATTCAAAAAGTGTGACAAAATTTAATGGGGAGGATGCCTTTATATCTACTAAAAATCATGTTGAAACCATATTACACATCTAGAAATCTTGGATATGTTTATCAGCCTAAAAAACCTAATCCAGACCAAACTAATACTGCAACAAATACCTTATCTTCTTCTTCAAAAAATTTGTTATTAGCTTCTATGGTAATTCCTTGAACAAATTATTATTATTATTATTATTATTATTATTATTATATAGCTTCTTCTTCAAAAAACTTTGTAATTAGCTTTTGTGGTAATTCCTTGAACAAATTACTATTATATATACTGGGTATTACTATTATATATATATATATATATAAACAAATTAAAATACAAATGTAAAATTATATCAATATAAATATAAAATATAACATTATATGAATATAAACATAAAAAAATAAAAAAAAACCACAAATGCCTAATCTTGGTGGGGAAGTTGGCTTTCAACTTTTTTGAACCTTCTTCAGCATTCACAAGGGAACTCATGGCGAGGGATTTGTAGGTGGCGGTGAGAATTGTTTTTGTGAGCCTTCTTCAACATTCACAGCGGAACTCGTGGCGAGGGATTTGCAGGTGGCGGAGATAATTGTTGTTGGTGGATCATAAAGCCATCGTGAAACCTAGAGTAGATGTCATGAGCCATTCCAGGCGCTTTTGAGCCTTCTTTGGCATGTATAGGGGAACTTGTGGTGAGGGATTTGCAGGCGATGGTGATAATTGTTTCTGGTGGAGAAGAAGAGGGAAATATTTCATCCGAGGACTTAATATGTCTGTGGTAAGTTTTGGAGGCTTACAAAGAGTTATCTAGGTTGAAATAGGGCTGCAATGTAATAGTCCAGATCTACAAAATGTAAACCAATGTTTAGTTGATTCATTCCTTCTAAATTTGTTGGTGTCATACAACCCAAGCTTAGATTTGAAGGAAAACGAAGTTTCCTTCTCTCCTTCAGGGAGTCTAATAAGAAGCCAGCCTTCCTTGTATCAAAAATTTATCCCTTTATTTCTCATCAATGGTTGCATGAATGTTTGTTAATCCCACCATGCAACCACCCAAATTCATCTTAATCCAACCTAATCTCTATGTGGGGTGTGTTCTCCATCCATAACAATAGTTGTTAGCTATGAAGAAATGAGGATCACTACACCTCCCCTTCCTTCATCATGGGTATAAGTTAATAGGGTCGCAGGCAGAGAGTTGTAGTTTAAAACTATTAAAAAGAAAGCCAAACACCATAACATTTTACAAATTGAGTATATCAATGAAGGCGGCTTAATCTCTCACACTATCTTTTTTTCTTAACTTTCAATGTTTTCCTTTCACTTCTTACTCTGGGTTCTCTCTATTATCTATAACTTGTAATCTTCTTTCTCTTCTTTCTTTGTTTCCTTTTATTATGGGTCTATAACTAGAATAAGAAGGGATGATGCTTTTAATATATGTTGGTGTTAAGAAGGGATGCTCTTGTTATTAAGGGTTTGTCAACACTTACAAAATGAAAATTTAATCTGACAGTGTGCATACATGAATTTTCAATTTTGATTTAAAAGGTATATGAAAATGTGATAAAATTAAACATTTAATCACTCGATGCAATGAGTGCTAAGTGGGCTATTCAAATCATGAGAATTATTGGTCAGTTGTGACTAATACTCATGAATATGGGTCATAGATTAATGACTTACACTACGCAGTTAATCCCAAAAATAATATCTAATATCTTGCACTGCGAAAGCCCCTATATGCTTAAATAATAAGAGTTAAGGGAGCTCTAACTGGGTAGTTCATAATGCACAATACTTGCTAAGGTTTTGAAAATGGGGTAGCAAGCTAAGTGGGCTTGATTGTGGAAAAAATCCACAGTTAAGCGCGCTTGAGCCAGAGGCGTCTTGGGATGGGTGACCACCTGGGAAGTCCTGGTTACCGGGTGCAAGCCCCGGAAGTGATGATTGATGCTATGCAATTCATTTCATTGGTTTCAATCCCATTTCTTCACCCCTGTGAGCATCACCCGATGCAATGAGTGCTAAGTGGACTGTTCAAATCATGAGAATTATTGGTCAGTTGTGACTAATACTCATGAATATGGGTCATAGATTAATGAATTACACTACGCAGTTAATCCCNAAAATAATATCTAATATCTTGCACTGCGAAAGCCCCTATATGCTTAAATAATAAGAGTTAAGGGAGCTCTAACTGGGTAGTTCATAAGGCACAATACTTGCTAAGGTTTTGCAAATGGGGTAGCAAGCTAAGTGGGCTTTATTGTGGAAAAACTCCAAAGTTAAGCACGCTTGAGCCAGAGGCGTCTTGGGATGGGTGACCACCTGGGAAGTCCTGGTTACCGGGTGCAAGCCCCGGAAGTGATGATTGATGCTATGCGATTCATTTCGTTGGTTTCAATCCCATTTCTTCACCCCTATGAGCATCACCCGATGCAATGAGTGCTAAGTGGACTATTCAAATCATGAGAATTATTGGTCAGTTGTGACTAATACTCATGAATATGGGTCATAGATTAATGACTTACACTACATAGTTAATCCCAAAAATAATATCTAAAATTAAACATGTGTAGAGCCTATACTTTCCATAAAAGTGGATGGAACACTCTCCCAACAAAGTGAGTTTTGTAGGAAGGGAGTTTAGGTGACAATGAGTTCAAGTATCATTTAATGAAACATATTCCCCAACATGACTCTAATGAAATTTGGAGTTGTAGAGGCATTTCATCAACCTACGGGTCCGCCTATTCTTTGAAATTCATCACATATGTTAATGTATTCTCTAGCATCCTTATGAAGGGTTGGCCAACAATATCATGATTGTAGAACTTTGAGAGTTTTTATTTTAGCTGGAGAATGTAATCCATTATGTTCATTCTGTCATGCCCCAAGCACATCATAGAAAATATTCTCTTAGGCATCAATGGAGTACATGATCAAGTCCCATTTTGAATACATGACCCTAAATATAGTTTTATGGAGAAGTTTTCCTTGTTTTTTGTAGTGTTCATTATGGGAGAAGTGCTATGAAAACTTGCTAAATACGAGGTAAGCTTCATTATCAACAAACCACGAGGTTTGAAAGGACACGATAAACAAGTATTCATCAAGAAAAGTGTCATCCACCAAGTATTTTTCGTAAATATCATCCACTAAGACTTTTTAGTATCATCCACTAGAAATGTAGTCTTAGTTGGCTATAAAGAGATAAGTGTGAGAGACATTTGTATGCTTCTTGTTACTGGAAATTACAATGAATGATAGTCATTGTCTACACACATATTGTTGTTGGGATTTACACGTAATATTTAGATTTGACTTGTCTCAAATTATGACATACTTTGGCAGTCATACTATAGAAAACAATACATGTTTGGACAATCATTTACATTCCTCACTTGCTGGAAATTACATCTTGAACAATCATTGTTTACATATATATTGTTGTTGGGAATTACACACAATCTTGATCTTTTACTTGTATTAATTATACATTCAAGTGGTAATAATACAAGCTTGATTGGGCAGTCATTTATATGCTGGAAATAAATCTTTGAAAAGTTATCTTTCATGCATCCATGAGCTAGAAATTACAGTAAATGAAGTGTCATTGTGTGCTCTTGATTACACCTTGGAGAAGTAGAATTTGAATTACATTCCTAGGAATACATTAGTGATACTTTATTACTGGAAATCATTTACATATTGATAGTCTTTGTACTTGAAAGATACCATTGTCTTTGTTTTTATATGCTTGTTTCTCATGCACAATTGTTAATGTACCTATATTGAATAGTGCAAGCATGTATTGCTTCATATAAGAGTTTTTCATTTCCTTCAAGTTGTATTGGCACTTATACTTGTTTCAAGAACACTTTTAATTTTTCATATAACTTCTATCTTTCCTTGTCATTGAACCTTGTCACTTGACCCATCTTTAGATGAGGCCTTATCACCCTTGGGATACCATTCATTAATTCTAAAGCATCTATCTTGTTGAGTATCCTCCAACCATTCATTAATTCTAAAGGATCTATCTTGGTGAGTATCCACTAAGCCTTTTTAGTATCATCAAGAAATTTTTCATCCACTAAGCCTTTTCAGTATCATAGACCCTAAATATCCTCGCTAAGGCTGCATTTCCTTCATCACCCTATCTACATCAGTTCCCAAGACTAACGTTGGGACTTTAATGCCTCTTTCTATTATAACAAATTTCATACACCTATCATTCAATTGATTATACAAAGGTGTATGAAAATGAGAGGTGCAAATGGATGTCATAAGAAGAGTGAAGACCCTCAAGTTATGAATAAGCCAATTTCATAAAAGCTACCTTATTATAACAAGCCAATTAAGGAAGTATTGAACAATGTGTCAAGAATTCTGAAATGCTTGTTGAACTCTTAAAGTTCTTCAAGAGCATGTTTTGACATCCATTGTGTGAAAGAAAATGAGAAGTAAATGAAGGTATAACACAAGTTTTGATAGTGTTAAGTATGGAATTGATTTTGGATTCAAGAATGGCCTAGATTGTAATAATTGTCATTCAACCTTTCTTAGAAGAGGAAGTTCAACGAATGGGTTCGTTTGAGGACCAAGAACCTTTTTCATCTTAAATTCTTCCATGGTTTTCATAAATATTACAATCTAGGCCATTCTATAAAAGAGAAGACTCACAACCCAAAGCATACCAAGATAACAATAATGGGATGCCAAGTATGATATGAATCAAGTAAACAAGGACCCCAATAAGTTTCTTACATACAATAGAATCAACTATATTCTCTGAGCAAAACATGGGTTCCCTAAATATTTTCTTGCTAACTTATCTTCTTATTTTTTCGAGTACCACAAACTTATATTCGCACGATAACTTTATTTTTGTTTTAACAAGTGTAGGTATCACCAAATAATTTACATATTGGCAGTCTTTGTACTTGAAAGATACCATTGTCTTTGTTTTTATATTCCTATTTCTCATGCACCATTGTTAATGTACTTATCTTGAATAGTGCAAGCATTTATTGTTTCATATAAGAGTTTGTCCTTTCCTTCAAGTTGTATTGGCACTTATACTTGTTTGCTATAACACTTTTACTTTTTCATATAACTTCTATGTTTCCTTGTCATTAAACCTTGTCACTTGACCCATATTTAGATGAGTCCTTAGAAACCTTGGGACACCATTCATTTATTATAAAGCATCTATCTTGTTGATTATCATCCAACCATTCATTAATTCTAAAGCATCTATCTTGTTGAGTATCCACTAATCCTTTTTAGTATCATCAAGAAAAGTGTCATCCACTAAGACTTTTTAGTATCAAGAATTAGGAAAGCCTTTTTGAACTCTTAAATTTATTCAAGAGCATGTTTTGACATATCCATTGTGTGGAAGAAAATAAGAAGTAAATGAAGGTATAAAACAAGTTCTGATAGTGCTAAGTATGGAATTGATTTTGGATTCAAGAATGGCCTAGATTGTAAGATTTGTCATTCAACCTTGATTAGAAGAAGAATTTCAATGATTGGGTGCCTTTGAGGGTCACCAAGAACCTTTTTCATCTTAAATTATTCCATGGTTTTCACAAATCTTACAATCTAGGCCATTCTATAAAAGAGAAGACTCACACCCCAAAGAATACCAAGATAACAATAATGGGATGCCAAGTATGATATGAATCAACTAAAAAAGACCCCCAATAAGTTTCTTACATACAATAGAATCAAGTATATTCTCCAAGAAAAACATGGGTTCCCTGAATATTTTGTTGCTAACGTATCTTCTCATTTTTTCGAGTGTTGGTACCACAAACTTATATTTGCAAGATAACTTATCTTCTTGTTTTAACGAGTGTAGGTCCCACCAAATAGGTATCTTTCATATCTATATCCCTCGAGTGATGATCAAGATATACTCAGATAGGTTGAAAGTGAGACTTGTTGTACTAGATCTATCGGTTCTAGATCAACTAAATTTGAAAAGGTAAGGAAAATATTTTTTATATGCATGGAATTTTCTATTGCCAACAAGGGGTTATGTAATTATGATTTCGAGAGCATAGGTGACATTGATTTTCCCTTGAGGTATATACATAAAGTGCAATGATGGTTACCTAAGGAGCTACTTGAAGTGGACACATATTTCTTCATCAGTGGGAGGATGTATCACATTCCTCCTTCATCCTTACATGGATTGGGGTTATTTTCAATGGATGTAATAAAGGTTTTCTATGTCACTATAACTGAATTGATGGATTATGTTATACCATTATACAAATAAAATCATTGGTTGATGTTGGTCCAATATATGCGAAGTATGCAAAGATACAGASTTGTCGAAAATATACGCAAAGTATGTGTGGAGAGGTCTGCGGCCGACCTCTCCACACAATAGCAGAAAGTGGATAAGGTTGTGGAAGAATACTCATATATATTCTCCTCACATACTRGGGTACCTCTGCACTATCTGGTTAAGAACCCCATCGATATGACCCCCGACACATCGCTGCCCAATGGGCCACTCTACCGCCACTCTATGTTAGAGAATGAGGCGATCAAAAGGAATATAGAAGAACTGCTCCACAAGGGGCACATCTATCTAAGCTCATCACCTTGTGGGAGACCAATTGTGTTGGTATAGAAGAAATATGGAACCTAGAGACTCTGCATTGATTACCTAGAACTGAATAAAATCATAGTCATAAATGGGTACCCAATTCCCCAAATCAACAACCTCCTTGATCTGATCACGGGAGTCAAATACTTCAGTAAGATTGATCTGAAGTCTACCTACCACCAAGTCCTGATAGAATAGACAGATGTATGGAAGACCACCTTCAAGTCAAAGGAAGGTATTTTTGAATGGTTGGTCATACCCTTTGGTTTGACAAATGCTCCAACAACTTTCATGAGGATGATGGATGATATCGTGTGACCATTCATCAATACTTTTGTAGTGATGTATCTGGATTACATCCTCATTTACAACAAGACTTGGGCAAAACACTTGCATCATATTTAGCAGGTTCTGCACACCCTGTAGCAGTACTAGCTCTATGCCAACTTGGAAAAATTCTCCTTTAGCATGGAAAGGGTTCATCAGTTGGGATACCTCATTGATCAACATGGAGCACATGTGGATCCAACGAAATTCAATTCATCTATGACTAGACATCCCCAATAACACTCACTGATATTCAAAGCTTCTTGGGCCTTGCCAATTTCTATCGCAGGTTCATGTTGGGATTCTCCCATATTGCATGGGCCCTCATCCAAGTAACCAGGGGTGGTGGTAAGGAAAAATTTGTGTGGGGTCGATCCCAACAACAAGCGTTCGATGATTTGAAGCAATGCTTATGTTGAACCCCAATACTTTCACTATCGGACCTGCATCAACCCTTTGAGATCGAGACAGATTCTTCAGACTATGCTTTGGGTGTCGTTCACACTCAACATGGCCACCTCATGGCCTATCATAGTGAGACACTATTAGATGTTGTATGTAAGTAACCTACTTACGAAAAATAAATGTATTCCATTGTGCAAGCCTACCGCCAATGGAGGCATTACATTATTGGGAAGGAGAAAGTCATCCACACTGATCATAAGTCACTTTAGTTCATGTAGACATAAGGAAAATTGTAGAATGACCGCCATCAGAAGAAGTCCATGTACTTTCCACAATTCCACCTCAACATCAAGTATAAAACGAGAAACACTAACTGTGCCCCTGATTTCCTCAGTAGACCGCCAATTGCAACACTCGCCTTGGTGCTAGAATCTTGTGGCCATGAGACGTATGGATGGCCCCAAATATATGAGATAGGCCCGGACTTCACCACCACCTACCAAATGTTGGGCGCAAATGCAGTTGTCACTAATTTCTATCTTCAGGACGAGTTGGTGTGCCATCTGGGCAATATATGCATTCCATCAAGCGAGAGAGTGAATATTATATGGGAAGCCCACTATAGTTAGTTGGTAGGAAACTTCATCATCGAAAATAGAATGGGAGTGTTGTAGAAATATTTCTACTGGTAGAAAATTCGACAAGAGGTCAGCAAGTACATCAGGTCCTGCACTGCCTACACGATTTCCAAACCGACCACTAAGAAACAAGGCCTGTACACCCCTCTGCCTACTCCTAACCAGCCATGGGAATCCATATTAATGGACTACATATCAGGCCTCATGTCTAGCAAGCAAGGAAATGGCTATGTTTTTTTGGTTGTGGGTCACTTTTTTAAGATGATGATTTTGGCCACCTGCGAGAAGAGCATCACAGTAGAGGCCATTGCCAAGATCTTCTTTGAACGAATCTGGGAACATTTTGGAATCCCACAAAACATTGTCTCAGATTGGGACAGTCGATTTATCAACACATTTTGGTCAAGACTCTAGCCACTGATGGACACCAATCCCACCAAATCCATGGCCTTCCACCCCTAGATAGATGGTCGAACCGAGGTTGTAAATCGAATGATCATGCATATCCTGTGCATGTATAATTACAAGAACCTAACAAATGGGATGAGAGTCTCCCCTATTTTCAACATAGCTACAACCAAGCCCTGCATAGCTCAATCGGCCACAACCCCTTTCAGGTGGGGTTGGGATTCCAACCATTGGGTACCATACATGTTTCACTAACCCTTGCGGTCTCCTCGACCGAATCATCTCCTGATCCAACTAAAGTTGACAAAGCCACCTGGTTCATTGAGCAGATCATATCCTCCAACAGGTTCGGGATATCCTACAGAAGTCCAATGACAAGTACAAGCAGTGCCATGATCAACATCGAGTGGCACATAAGTTTCAGGTGGGAGCCAAAGTTTGGTTGCACTTGTAGAAAGAGTGCCTTACAATATCCTATCGATAGCTTTTCCCACTCTGTTATGCGTCATATACCATCACCAAGGTTGTGGGTGATAATTCCTTCTAGTTTAACATTCCTCCTTTCCTTGGCTTGTACCCAGTCTTCAACGTCGATATCCTTCTGTTGAAGGAAAATCTCCCCGCGGACAAGTAGATCGCCTCAAAGAGCTAGACTCTTAACTCTAAGACAGAAAGTGCTTATCATAGTCACCGACTTCCTTTCAGATCTAGGTGGAAAAGTGTGTGAGAAGGAAGGAGAAAATAAGTACCTTTTACCAGTGTTTGTCCCTGCATGCTCCGAGTTGAGCTCCAATCTTTCTCTCCTCGATAAACCCTGTAGACAAAAAAAGTACGACCACTTCTTACTCTATCAAGATTAGTCCGAAATAGGTCTATCTACTAAAGAGACAAATTCATGTGAGATTGGACATGAATTAGAAAGAAACAGGCCAAGAAAATTATATTAATGAGGAAAAAACATTGCTTACAACCATGGATGAATTGCAGCAGTTTCGTCAAGTCCTCCTTGTCTACCCCTTGCTCAAAATATCCATGATCCAAATGATGATAGCTTCATTGATTGCTCCCTATGAGATCATAGGTCTCTTTCTTTCAAAATATCTTTGTTCCAACACCACTTATAAGATCATAAGTTTGGTGTGATTCTCCCTTTCCCATTCCTCTTTCACCATTAGAAAGCTTGATTATATAGCCTTAGAGAGGCTTTAACCACTTGAGATATCCTTGGGGAAGTTGAGGATTTTCTTCCTTCAGTTGAGGATCTTCCCTAAGATCATCTATGGACTAGGGATTCGAGCTCAACTACCTTCCAAGAATGAAAGGATGCTTCCCCCATTCATCTCAACAACTTAAATACTGCCCGGAATAGGTAGTGCTCCCTCAAAAGGGCCATCAGAGCATTGTAGCTCTCCTTAGTAGGATTAAGGGGGGTGCCAACGCTCCTAAAGACACTATCACTACCTCAAAAGGGCCAAAGGAGCTTTATAATGCTCACAAACAGTGTAAGGGGGAGCATCGGTGCTCCCAGAAGAGGTATAGAGGAGCGCTCTCCTTCAAAAGATTATTTTTTGAGGTGCTTTCAAATGGAAAAGGGTTTGTAAGCCTGTTGACTCATTTCTCCTCTTCCAAATCAAATGTTTGAGGTGTTTCAAGTGTCCTTCTCATGTCATTATAGGCACGACATAGGCTTCATGACAATATGCTTTCTTTAAAAATTGCGACACTTGTGAGCAAAGTTCGACACTTGCGACCTTCTGAGCAAAATGCGACACTTGCGACCTTTGTAATGACGACACTTGCAACACTATCAAAGTGAGTATTTTTTATGTGTAATAGATTGCCCCCCAAAGTATGAAGTTAGAAGACAGGAAATGATAACTGAAATGCTTTGTATACTTTCAAGCAAGGGTATAGTCACAGAGAACCTGACAAAAGATGCACACAAACATCCAACAAATATTATGACATGTTCCAAATCCAAGGCGGGCATACCTATGCTTGGGTGATCAAGACTTGCAAGATATGGCCACCATAAAATACACTGTGGATCCATAATTGTATTGATAAAAAGGGTATAGCCACTGAGGATACAGTGTGGATCTATACATGACCTGAACTAATCGTAGCCATGAAGAATAAACAGTGGATCTACGAGATGAAAAGACATAGCCATGACCAATACAAAGTGGATCTATGTAACAATATACGTGTCATTGTTCAAGAGAAACTCCTTTGCAACCTGGGCAAAGTACATATCAAAGTGATCACTCAACCCAGGGTATTCTTACCGATCCTGATGTAGTACGAATGTAACCATGTGAATAGATGTCTTGATGTCGAACATGGTAGAAACTACTTGATTATCAGTCAATGATGTAAACCGTTAACAAGCGCGAGGGAGATCACCATTAATGTCAATGATTCCCAAGGTACCCTAGTACATTCCAATGAATGTGAATGGATGGGATGAAGTTGAACATCTGTGAAATCATTCGATCAGATTTCAATGATGTAAACCTACCATCGAATGTGAGGGGGCCTACCATTGAGGCATGCAGGTCCCAAAGTACTAACTAGTTTCTAAGTCTAGTTCCCGGATGATGCGTTGAAGTCGACGGGAATAGATTCATCGAAGGAGGGCCTTGATGTATCCCCCATCAACGACATGAAACAGACATAGATATGTAAGTGGTATATCAAATGAACATGGACTGGCATGGGTATTGAGACAATATATTTGTGATGGCTGACTCTGGAGGCAGATACTTCCCTTGAACAATGAGGCATGAAAACAGAAACATGACATGGACCAAAAACTTGATGATGCAGTGGATGTTGTGACTTATGTCAGGTGACCCAAAGGAGTGAAATAAACTCAAAGGATTGGCTCAGTGCAGAGGTTCAGTGGATTATAATGTGTGCAAAAGACAAAGTGTCGTGTTCAAGGGAAACTCTAAGAGTTACTTGGTAATGTTCTCAAAAAACTGCTTGGCTTGCTTCTTTCAAATTTTCCCCCATCTAGATAGACGAGTACCTCTTTTTGATTTAATAAGCTCAAGGAGGATAACACATGATTGATATAACTCACCTTCGGTAAGTTCCTCTTCCTTTGTTTAACGAACTGGAAGAAGTAAGGGCTCGATCCCATATGGGCCTGTCGATGTTTGTTTTAGCGAGTCCAAAGACAGAAAAATCAAAGGTTTTTCATGATTATAGAGTCTAGAAAAACACTTAAAAGAGAACTCTCTCAGTTCCTTTTTTGTAAAGTAGTCTAACGAGACCAAAAAAGAGATAAACTATCTCTCAACATACGTTTTCTTCAAATACTTTAACGAGCGTGAAGAGAACAAGGTCCCTCGGTAATCTTTTCATCTTTAGAGAGTCTGAAAAGGACTTAAAGATGACTCCAATGTTGTCTTTTTTCATAATGTTAGTCTCGCGAGGCCAAAAAAGAGATAAATTATCACTCAAAAGATGCCCTTAAAGACCGTTTAATGAGTGGGAAAGGAAGCAAGATCACTTGGCAATATTTTCATGTTTAGAGAGTCTGGAAAGAGCTTAAAGGAGACTCCAGGGGGCTCCTTTTTCGTGTATCCATACAGGTCTGAAAAAGAGATAAAAGACTACCCATATGCATTCTCATGTATTTACGAGCATGAGAAAGAACAAATACTAAGCTCGGTATGCCCCCAGCATGAAATCTAGTGGCTTAACTCCTAAATGATCATCAAAGGCTGGAGACATGCCCTCCAAGCTTCGATTCATTCATCGGCTCTAAGGTTGTCACCAATTTCTCGACTGGATGAGAAAAAGGAGAAGGGTGGATGAAAAGAAGGTTCAAGAGAAGTGATTGTTTCATTTTTTAACGAGCTTGACACAGGAAAATAACTATGCTCAAGACCTTTGTTTCATTTTTTAACGATCTTTCCACAGAGAAGAGAAACTATGCTCGTGGTTTCATTCGGATCATGGCTTCCAAGAGGATAATGCTCTGGAAGGGTACCATGTCAATGGATAAAACGTGGTCATGGACTCCAGGAGATCTTCGCTGGATGGAAGATAATCACTCGAGAAGGGACACATGTCGTGGGTCGCAATAGGAGTAAGGAAATCAGGATCCAATAACCCTACCGAAGAGATCACCATGTCAACTACCGGATCCAAATCATCGGAAGTCGAGGTCATGGGAGACAATGCCACATAATTGACATGTGATGGGGGTGATACTATCTTCATATAAGAACCACTTAGGGAGGTAACCCAGTCGGGGTCGATGAATGAAAGTTGATCAATAGTCACAATTCTTCCATCGTGAGGGAAAGATATCACACGGAAAAGGGTGGATACAAGAGCTTTCATAGCATAGACATAATCTCGCCCAAGGAGTAAAGAGAAATTCAAGGGGTCTTAGACTACCATGACATTGATAAAGACAGTTTTCCCTACCAAAGTTATAGGAAACTAAGGAAGCATCCCTAAAGGTTGACTAGTTCTTCTGTTAAAAGCTAACAGATTCTATGTAACCGGTGCAAGCTGTGGACAACCCAAAGCGTACCAAGCAATAGAAGACAGAATACTAACGGATGCACCTTCATCTATCAGCATTTGAGGAACGTCCCAACCACGAACCTTTACTGTAATCTGGAAAGGAATGTGGGAGGGAAGACGAGGTCTAGTTAGCACACCCCAATAAAAAAGGATGGCTTCAATACTTGGAGGGGGTTTCGCAGGAGAAGGAGAAATGCCCCCCGGTATGGTAGAGTCTGTATTAACAAGAAAAACATGGGTAGTATCGGGTTTAATCTCTATAAGGAGAGTAGGATCAATCGATGATTGGATCGGATCAACCAATGGTGGACTTGGATAGACCACTTTGGCACTCTTCAGAGGAAGAGTGGGACTGACCGAGGAAGGGACTGGATCAGTCACTTTGACATTCCTCAATGGAGGAATGGGATCGACCGATGGTGAAACTGGGTCGACCACTTTGGCACTCTTTAGAGGAAGAGTGGGACTGACCGAGGAAGAAATTGGATTAGTCACTTTAGTATTCCTCAATGGAGGAATGGGATCGATTGACGGTGAAACGGAATCGACCACTTGAGTTTCATTCTCCAAGGGAAAAATGGGGTCGACGGGTGGAAACGGATCGACCTCTTTGGTGTCACTCTCTAACAGGAAAGTGGGATCGATCGAGGATGAAGACAGATTGACCACTTTGTTGTCACTCTTTTGATGAAGAGCGGGGTTGATCGATGACAGAATTGGATCAGTTACTTGGGTTTGTGGTTTAATCAAGGAGGAAAATATACTGACCACCTGATCAACCAGACTGACCGGGGATGGAACCAAATTGACCAGTCCATCAACTAATGATGGGTCAGGGAAAATCTTACGATAACCTTTTGGAAGTTGAAGTTTTTCCAAAAGAGAAGAAGCCTTGTCCATGCGAGGACAAAGGTGAGAGTAATGATTATCTTTACATAACATGCAAGGGAACTTGACAGTTTTCTTCTTCTTACCAACCTGAACATCACTAGTTGACGACGTATCATCGACATGACCAACAGAGGCCAACAACATGGAGAACCACATTTCTAAGACCTGGATAAGACCGTGGCAATCCCTCAGAAAGTGGTCACCCTTACAAAGGCTGCAAGGGAATTTGGGTTTTGGATTATTCATTTTAGTCTTGTTGACCTCATCAACACTCCTAGTACTATTAATAGTAACTAGTTCCTTAGAGCCAACATCTGATGTTGTTGGGGCCTTTGTTCTTTTTAAGTTCTTCTTCTTCTTCTCTTTCTGTTTCTATATCTTCTGATCAACCTGGCTACTTGATTTAGAGATTTCACTAGGCAAAGAAGGAGAAATGGAAGGAGACTTGATGGACGAAGAAAGTGAAAAGTCGACATGAGGTTGATGTGTGGGTTGTGTATTGACATCCAAAGTATTAGGTGCAACTGAAACATTGGGAGGATTCGAGATCACTGGAGTGGGGAACAACCAAACTGGTAATCCAATAGTGAGTCCTGGAAGACTTAGTGTGGAAAAATATGGAGGACCAAAGTTTCCAAATGAAGGAAAGGTATAAGGTTCCCTAGAAGAAGGGGTTCCTCCATTGGTACTCCCAGGGTTCGATGCCATTAACACTGACTCGACCTAAGGTCCACTAAGTAAAAAAAACAACACACGCTATGAATCAGAGAAGCAATCAATCAAACAAAAACCTTCCCACAATGAAACCACTAGTTGGTGATGAAATCCAACGTCACGAGATCAAAATAGGAAGGGGCAGGGATAGAGTGGGTGGATCAGTTACGTTGGCGACTTTCTTAATGGACTTATGCATTGGTGCAAGATTCCACGCAGTAATTGTGGATTTACCCTCCAAGGAGCCCGAGTGAGTTTGACCAACGTCTATTCCAGGTACAACGAGACTTCCCTTCACCGTCACCTTGTGTGATACACTAAATATTGTGGCTACTAAGGTCACCAAATCGTAGTCAGCCCCTGGGCGGGTACAGTTGACAGTCCAGTTGGAACGTATGGGAAGGATAACAAGTCCGAAATGAACTTGAAAGGCTCCCACACATAATAGTGGGTATACCTTCCAGTGACCCCCCAATATACGATCCGACCACTACAAACAGTTGGGCCACAAAGGGATAATCTCCGTAACTCACCCAAATGTGACCTCGTGCATAACCCTTGTGTGAGAGGGGGATCCCAGGTAGA
>ML780240.1:863272-877499 GCA_009831015.1 Picea engelmannii
GCGATAAAGGTGGTTGAGGGAGTCAGCCTAATTATCCCTAAGTCTTCAGCACCTGAATCAAACCTTAAGCAATACCCTTAACCAATCTTCGCCTAGCTTAGAATCTAAACCCTAAGCCTAAGACCTTCTAGAAACCGGGGGGGGATTTAGTGTGGCCTTAACAACTGAAAATTCAAAAAAAAGAAGAAGATAAAACAAAACTCAGACCATCACCCTCCCTTAATCCTTGTCTACGTAATAAAACTAACCTCCATCGCCTGGATCTTCCAGTGTCCATCTCCCTTATACTCGTCTAGTTCACTTTACCACATCGTCATCCCTCCTCGTAAATCCTCTTTATTCATTTTTGTAAAATATTTACTTCCCCCTATGTTGGTTTGCCTTTGCCTAAATCTCTCTCTTTAATCCTGAAAATACAGATACATTAATGGTAAATTAAATAATGAATGCATGCTTCCTAATAGAAAAATGAAAACATAAATATATGTATGTTTATATTGTAAACAAATTATAACCAAATGAAGTTAAGCATGTGAATTATAAACAAATTGTAAAAGTTATTTTTGTATTATAAACAAATAAAAAAAAAAATGAGGAGCGCTCATATCCTTACATTTTTGAAAAAAAAAAAAGGAAAAAAAAAAATGAGATTTTAAACGATTTAAACTAAAAAGAAATTTAAGAAAGTGAAAAGGGTAAAGGGGGGGAAAACGTAAGTAAGAAAGGGGATTAGGGTTTTGAGGGGATAAAGGGAGGGGAGAGAGGAAGGGAAAGGGGCTTTTTTTTTGGCTGAGAAGGGATTGCTATGCTGAGGGAAGCGAGAGACTGACTGATTTTCTGGTAGGAGTTGGGAAGCCTCAGCACATTTTGAGTGGTAGCTCAGCCTGGGAGGCGAGCTGAGGAGCTAGTGACTCTCTAGTTGTGTGTGGCCCCTTTGCGGCTCAGGGGGCTAAGGGGGAAGAAGAGTACCCCTAGAGTTTGGCTGGGAGGTACCGGTGAGCTCATTAAGGTTGGCAAGCAGGAGCAGGAGCAGCTTGGAACAGGGGCGGCAGGAAGCACCCAGTACAGGTTTCGACTCAGACAATAAGGCAACGGTATGGACTTGTTCTTGATAGAATAGGCTGCTTATGATTTCTATTGGTAATGGAACATGATTTTAATGGTTTAAAGGCTGTCTGATCACCTACCCTGCAATATAAGAAAGTATGTTCTCCATGTGTTATCCATGTGAATCGATGCATCGTGGGTGGGTTTTTGTGTATGGTTTCCTAGTTCTGGGCAGATGTAAATAAATGTAAACACATGTTTTTCTTTACTGTAATATCCCTCTTATCGAAGGGTTCAATACTGATAACCTTCCCAGAGCTCGACCTTGCCAGAAAAGTAGTGCGTTCTCCCTTCCAGTAGGCGTTAGGGTTTTAATATCACCATTAACGGAAATTGTTTTATTGTGGATGCTCGACGATGCTGTTCAAAATTATTGTTCATTACTTTTGTTAGCTATTGTTGCTCAATGTTGCTACTCCATATTATTTTCAGTGTTGCTGTTCAAAAGCGCGGTTTCAATATTCTATTCCTTGTTACTATCCTGGCTCATTAACGATGTCCAATAGGCATGGTCAACACGGGCGGTTAACGATAGGGTTAAATTACTCCCTTAATATAGGATCGACCTGACCATTAAAATTTGTTGAACGTTGTCACTCAATGGCATGGCTGGGTCCTTTACCCCTTTAGTTTTTCCTCAGTTCTGGGCCGTCAATTCTGCGCCTTCGTTCCAACCTCTACTGCGTGTGTTTAACTCATGCAAACCTTCAAAACTTCGGCCCATAACTGAAATCAAAGGTTGGCCCTTCTTTTACCTATCCACAATATGATTATGACAGAACCTTCGCCATTAACCTTGACAAATCCAAGAGTTCTTGTATAAAATACGTTAACAAGAAGACTGTCCGTCAAGACTATTGACTCCATGATCGGTCCACTCAAGTAAGGTTTCAGGAATCGTTGAGTATTGTCCTTTCATATTTAGCGCTTAAAATATCCTTATTGTACATATCGCCTTTAATTTCTGATACTTCGAATGTGTTATTTTCAGTATGGTCATTCTTATAATTCGCCAGTAAATTTATAGTTCGGACTGCAGCTGTAGGTAGTTCTATCTTAAAAATATAGTTATTTTACACATCGCCTTTAATTTCTGATACTTYGAATGTGTTATTTTCAGTATGGTCATTCTTATAATTCGCCAGTAAATTTATAGTTCGGACTGCAGCTGTAGGTATTCTGTCTTAAAAATATGTTATTTTACACATCGCCCTTTAATTTATGATACTTTTAATGTGTTATTTTCAATGTGGTCATTCATATATTTCGCCAGTAAATTAATAGATTGGACTGCAGCTGTAGGTATTTCTGTTTTAAAAATAAAGTTAATTTTACATTTCGCCCTTTTAAGTTGATACTTTATTGCATTATTTTAATATAATCCTTCCTATAATTGTCAGTGAATCGATGGTCCGGAAGGTAGCTGTAGCGTATTCTGGGTCAAAAATATGTATAGCGTTATTTTATATGTATCGCCCCTTTAAATATCGATAACCCTAAAATGTGTTTTTTTAATATGGACATGGTTATAATTGTCCGTAATAAGCACCGTGCACTATAAAACTTCTTGCATTGGCCGAATTTTAGGTAGAATAAAAATAAAGCGAGGAGTCCTTTCCGACTGGTTTTAGAGCGCACTAATATTTAAGGAAAGCCTTGGCTTTCCATCTTAAAAACAAAAATTTTAATTCATCACTGCCGGAAGGACCGTGGCTGTACCGATGTCACATTTTTCGTGGAGCCTGGGCAGTGTGCCCTAAGGGATTGCCAGAACCCCTTCTCCTCCGTGGCGAGTAAGACGGTGTTGGGTTGCTGTGCCGCTGAATTGGTTAGCGTGAAGGTGCCCACCGTTCGCCAGGTAGCCGTGCACTAACCTGCGTTGGGCAGTGAGTTGAACGCCAGCTTTTTCCACCGCAAAGTTACAGCTGGAGGAAAATTAAATCGCCCATAACCTGTTGATAATTTTCCAAGAGATTAATGAAATGACTTTCATTTTAGACCTGGATTTTAATGGTTTATTTCGAATGGTTTTAAAAGTTTATTTCGAATGTTATTAGAGCGTTAGGTATACGTTTAAATGTTCAAAGAATTTAAATGTTTAATTAAATGGTGAAATGTTTATTTCGACGGTTAATTTAAATAACTTTAAATGTTCAATGATTCCATCGTTTATTTCAAAGTTTATATTAGAACGATAGTGTAAGGGATTCAATGTTCAAGGATTTAATGTTACTTCAATGATTAATGTTTATTTAGAATGTTAATGTAATAATTTAAAATGTTCAATGATTTAATGGTTATTTCGAATGTTAATTGAAACGTGAGCATTTTAGTTAAAATGTTCAAGGATTTAAATGTTGATATTGTTTAAAAAGGCACTTTAGTGGTGATGCCTAAACTACCAGGTTAACCTTGTTAGTTCATGGTTATTAATGTTTGCAATGCAATATAATAATGGTGCTTAAGAAGCCATGCTAACATTGTTTAAATTAAGATATTTTTATTGTTGACAGGGCAATATAGTGATGATGCTTGAGCTGCCATGATTGACCTTGTTAAATTAATGTTATTGTTGTTGAATGCAATGCCATGTTGGTGCCGGAGCTACCTTGTTAACTTGTTTAGTTTAATGTTGATATTGTTTAATTTGCAATATATTGATGATGCTCCAACTGCTAGGTTAACTCGTTTAATTATGGTTAATATTGTTAAATTGCAATGATAAGGATGAACCTTGATCCGCCATATTAATAATTACTTATCGGCAATGGTAATATTGTTTACATTGCCCTAATAGTATCTGATCCAATTTGCAATGTTAATGATAACGGGAGAATCGCACTGTCAATTGGATTAATGGTATGTTCATCACGATGTTTAATTTGCAAGGCTATTATTCGTTTAATTGGAATGTAAATGATATGGTCTAAATTGCAATGCGATTACGATTATGGTTGTCCCTCATCTAGTGCAATGACTTATAACCATTAATGGGGGTTGGGAGTATTGGCTTTTACCTTATGATAAAGTCTTCGTCGGTTTTATGATAAATAACGGAGCAGTTGGCCTTGTCTGATGTCTTCAGGTCTCTATAGTGATGGGTCAGTATTGAGTCCTCCGATTGCGTCTCCCGTAGAGGTCAGGATTATCCTTGATTTTGTAGTACTTGGAGGTCTTGTATTGCGTAGTGTGTTCGTGTTGGGCAGGTTATAGACACCTCTTGTAGCTTAGTATTCATGTCAGTGTGTAAATCCGGTGGAAGAATCCAGTGCCGTATCAAGAGTCTCGGGTTGTTTAAAGGCACAGTTCCACTCTTGCGACACACTCAGAGCCGTATCAGTAGTCTCGGGCTGTTTAAAGGCACAGTTCCACTACTGCGACTCTACTGTTGGATTCTTTCATTCTGTGACAGTATTGTGCCTAACCTCTGGTGTCTGTCTCTGCCTACAGCCGTTAGTTGCCCGCCTCTTGTTTCGGGGCGTCTGCTTCTTGTTGTCACTATGATATGTCGGGTCGTCTTGATTGTGTTTGTCTTACTTGCGTCCTGTTGGTTCGAGTGTTGACGTAGAGTCGAGGGGGTTGTTTCTTCTACACGTGCACACACTTTAACAAAAAAAAAAAAAAAAATCACCGGTTGACTGAGTAGATGTCCTTAGCTAGGAGGGTTGTTACATGAAGAAATGGGATTGAAACCAACAAAATTAATTGCATAGAATCAATCATCAATTTTGGGGCTTGCACCCAGTAACCAGGATTTCCCAGGTGGTCACCCATCCCAAGATGCCTCTGGTCAGCTGTGACTAATACTCATGGATATGGGTCATATATTAATGACTTACACTACACAGTTAATCCCAAAAATGATATCTAATATGTTGCACTGTGAAATCCCGTCTAAGATATGGTTATCGTTTAACCCACATACTCTTACAAGATTATCATAATGCTAGCAATATCCCCAATGATATACCCATCGTTAATCATAAGGATTAAAGTTTTGGAACCAATGATGTATGCCCTTAGCATAGAATAGTGAGCATATACCAATACATACATAAATATTGTAACCCTTCCTGACTTGTAATATCCCCAAAAATAATTAATTATTAAATTCTAAGTGTACTTGGGAATAAATTTACGTTTTTGGCAAATTCAGATTCAGAAATTATTTGCCATTTATGGAAAATACGAATTTGGAATTTGATTATTGTAATAAATTATTTATGACTGTTGGGGAAAGATTTGATTTTCCCAACTAACGCCTTTGATTATGACACATGTAAAAGAAAAACTTTTTTATAAATTAAATGTTGGAAGACAAATGGAATAGCCAGGTTAAAAACAGTTGATTGTGACTCCAAGAGTGGGGAACAAATTTGAGTTGCCTCGGGGATGATTTTTACAAGTGTTAAATGAGGTATTTGACCCCTAGCATCCACTAAAAATTAGGGATTTGTAATGCTACAAAAATTCCCAAGGAGGGAAGGGAATACCTAGGCAAAAGATGCATATATATACAACATATGGAGGAGGTAGGACATTGCTTTGTATGTTGGAGAAATGAAACTACTTGTTGTTATGAACACCGTTGGTGTGAGGCAAGGGAATTTTTGATATGTGGAAGGTGACTTTAAAAAAGGAGGATCATTTCAAATTCTCCCTTATGGACTCATGGTCAGGCTAGGGGGTGAACGGAGCAAGTAAACTTGGTTGTTATGTTCTACGGTTGGGTTGAACTTGCTTGTTATATTTGTGTCCCAACATCATATTTAGATATGTACCATCACTTGTTTTCTTGTTAAATATTCTATTGATTATTAGATGTCGGGAATTAGATGGTTTATGTGATGTTTTTTTATGCATGTTATTTGTGCTCACTTAGCATAAATAGTAGAACTATTGTAGGTTCTAATTGCTAATGAAATAGGGTTGTACGTGTATATATATATATATATATATATATATATTCAATCTTAAAATAAAAATAGGACTACTACTATGTTCATATTATCCATTGAATGGGATATAGATTTATATGCAGAGCTACTATGTCTGATTCTGTACAAACACAATTAAAAATAGATGGAACGAATAACAATCCTCTTCTATAAAAATTACATATTCCTTATGTTTATAAACACATATCAACAGTGATTTAATATTCTACAAATGCATGCTACAATAGATGTACATTAATTGAATCTTGTTCAAAATGGTTTCAACAACCTGTATATTCATTTGAAAGTAATTTACAAACAACATGTATATATGAGTGAAGGTAAATTACAAACAACCTGTGTGTCCATGAAACCATGGTTTAAATTTATTACAGGGGAGTGCCCTAGGGAAAAGACCCCATTTCCACTAGTAGACAGAATATAAGAAGTTTTGTTTAAATGCCAAGATCAAAACTCAAATACCTTTTCAAGCAAGAAGGATTTCCTTGATCTGTTTCCCTCTAACAGTATAAACCTGCAGAGATAAAGGGGTAGGGATTAGTAAACCGTACTATATTTTAAAAATGAAATTACTTATGTTGGAGACACCTACCATACTTAGATGGGGGGGTGAATGAGTGTGGGGCTCTTTTTCCCAAAACTTCCATTTTTCACAAAACTCCTTAGTTAGCATTTAACATTTACTCATTACCCATTGTTGTCATTTATAACCAGTTAGATGTGAACATATATCATAAACATATATCATCAATATATCATCAACAAATCATCACCACAAGGAACACAAAGAACACAAGATGTATGTACAAGTTTTCCTTTTATTATGGACAACAATTTGGGGGTTTTCCAGCAACAACTTAATAGATTACAACTCTACAAGAGAACCAACTCTATATGAAAGACTCATCTTACATTCTCAACATCAACTGAGATGAAGCAACAATCCTCAACATATACCAGTCTGTCAATAGGTACGCGACCTGTCAGTAGTGCAGCCCGTGTGTGTACATGCCCTGGCTCACTACAACCCACGTTTGTACGCGTTCATTGTATACGGTGGCCTTTGTATACCTTCTGCGTTGTTGGGGATTATCCTTTAAGATCAAATCAAATCATTTGCAAAAAATATATCATTCTCTTATGTCTCTCATTGTCCAATCTACCCACCAGCCAATCAAAACACATACAAGCTCTCCAATAGCTTGGTAATGCTCCAAAACAAATCAATATGGATGTTATCTCAATCATGTATAAACAACTAGTATACCACAACAATCATGTCACCAATGAATCAAAAGAGTACTTCTCACTCCATCAACCAAATAAACCAAACTGAACCACATCATAGAAGACATACCAAGAATTCCCTAAGCATTCACAACACATAAAACAATAGTATTCATCAAGACAATAACGTAACCATTCCAGTGTCTCAATGATATATATGAGGCCATAGAATGCATATCTGGAACCTGCCGCATCACCCAAGAGATTAGAACTAGATCAAACACAAGTCTTCACCATTCTATCCACTACATGCACCCTGTCCTCATAAATCCCATGTATACCTTCAATGTATAAGCACCCTATACACAGAAAACCCGTCTATACCTCAAAAACCTGGGTTTTTGAAGATCTGAGAATTTTGTTGTCAAGATCTCCGACATTGCCAAAACTTTGATGCGTCCATGAGATCCTCCTCATGCTCTCTTTCTCATAATAGATCTTCAATCATGCTTAAGAGATCCACACCAAATATGCTCTCATAAGAAGCTCTCCATCAATACTCCAAAATATATTCTCACAAGAAAATCTCCATTGATCCACAAAAACGATGATCTGGAAGAGACCATAGCTATCTTATTTATACTTTCATCCTCTAGGTCAATTAACCCATTTTTAGGTCACTTAACCCATTCTTAGGTCACTTAACCTATTTTCCTTATTTTAGGGTCAACCACTTTCTATAAATAGAAAGTTATCCAATACTTTATCATTTAAATAATCTTTCTTGATTTTGTCACTTTTCTTTATTATTTAAATAATGCATCTTGACTTTGTCACTTTACTTTATCATTTAAACAATGATTTCTTCTTTTAGGGAACTTTGAATTCTTTTACAATTTGAGGCTTCAAGCCAACACATGGGGGTCCTTCAACTTTTATCATTTAAACAATGATTTCTTCTTTTAGGGCACTTTTACTTCTTTGACCATTTGGGGCTTCAAGCCAACACATGGGGGTCATTCAACTTCACAGGGCCATAAATATCAAACTTTGATGAGTTATGTGACATTCCACATACCACCAGAAATGGCATGACAAGCACTATCCATCTAGGATAGTTTCACCGACAACTTCTTTGATATTCATCTCATTATTCCACATACAAGCATGGGTCCTCCCAACCACAACTCAACCACGAAGCATCTTCCTCTGAGGGCTTTAACCATAAAGGGACCACTTTGGATTTCATCCATTTGTGAACTTTATCAATCATGATAAGACTATAATAATTCAGCTATGCATCAATCTACCACTGCATCATATACATCAACTATGCATCATGTATCAATGAAAAATCATTGATCCATCTTCATCATATCAATGACAACTCATTGATCCATCTTCATCTATGAATTCTCATCAAGGACAATACATACTACATTACATCAATCATCAATCAATCAATCCTTTGGAATCAATCAATCACTTGACATCAATCAATCAAACCATTGGCATCAATGACAACATGATCCAACAATCTCCCCCTTTGGCATTGATGACAATACCAACATTGATGTCAACAACAATTACCAATTATTGATGTCAAATATGTAGACAAGGCATGCTCTACATCAATAGTCATCAATCATATCAATATGACTATCTCTCCCTATTATTAAACATCAATCATATCAGCAATAATCAATGTGACTATCTCTCCCAATCAATAATCACGTCAATGTGACTATCTCTCCCCTTTTGACATAAATGCCAAAGGGCCATTCTCCTCTTGGGGCTGCTCCCCCTGTCTTGTTTCCATTGAATAATCTCTCCCCTTTTTAACAACGGATATCACTTTGATGTAATTCTGAAGATACATTGAACATACTCCCCCTGTGACCATCGCTACTCCTGGAATTATGCCTCTATGTTTTTTCTTCAAATATAGGGATCTTTTCTAGGTATTCATCTGATAAATATCTCCTCCTAGAATCAAGGGAAGAAGAATGACTTCCCCTATGGGTATGTATCCCCCTATATTATTTTCAAGATCAACAATATGCTACCATATAATGATCCTTGGACCTGTTCATGCATCAAACTCATGCCATACCAACCATCATGAAACAAAAGAGAATCATGAGTAAAATATCAACATGCCAACATGTGTATCTACCAATGTGCCAACCATGTGCATCCACCAATATGTCAACCATGTGCATCTACCAATATTCCAACCATGTGCATCCACCAATATGCCAACCATGTGCATCTACCAATATGCCAACCATGTGTCACTCATAATATGTCTCCATCATGAACCAAGTACCATAACCATGTATCAAACAAATACCAAATTGTTTTGTGCTAATCAGGTAATACCAACAACATAGTATCATCAATCATATTCCATATATGATTGTACCAAAACATGTAGACCACCATGAACCAATACCACAAAATGATGAATCATATACATGTATGCCAAATCCTCCATAAAACATGTGCTAATCATCTTGCTAGTAGGTACTTCTACCAATGTACTAGAAGTGTACCAATCATACATCAACTATCAATGATGTACAACATGATCATCTCATCAACTCACCAACCACATTTCTCAATATGTAGTCCATCCATATGCCAAATGTATGCACCATGATATCCAACATATGCTTCTAATAATACATCATAAGATATATCAATGAAACTTCAAAAAGTACCATCCATGTACCCCAACATTTTAATTTATATAATCCAATAGATGATCATTTGATCAACATCAATCCATATTGATGGGTTAGTGCCATGTACCCAAGATATATTTTACATCATCACCTTACATGATCTAACATAGAACCATGAAAAGCTACAACAAATAGTGTCAGAACTTACAATAAACAATGTCATACCTTACAACATAGAGTTATATCATCACATCAAGATGCAACTCATGTGCGTTGCCTTCTTCCCAAGGATTTACCACATATAAGCTTCCTCCTGCACAATAGAGAGTTTATGTACGCTACCTATTCAAGGTCAGCCAACGTATGTATGTGACTGTCACCACTATCACCCGCGTATGCCTCAGTAGATGACACTTTTGAACTTCCCTTCAGTCTTTAATTTTGTTTTGGCTGCTCTGTCTTATTCACCCACTTCTGTAGGTGTCCCTTCTCCTCAAAACTTGAGCTCTGAGAATCCATATTTTCAAATATGTCTCCCTTTCTTACCTCATTCCTTCTTCTAGCCATGCTGTGTGAAGTCCTCATCATGGAATTTCTTCTTGTGTTCCAGGACTCATGGGATTTGTGGCCAAATCCACTACAGTTGTAGCATCTCATGGTGTTAGAGTGAACAACAATATGTCCTACTTGATCACATCTCCAACAACTCATGGTGTTATGATATATTCCATTATATCTCCTTTCATAAGATCTACCTTCAAAATCTTTGTGACCATATCCATTACATGAATAACAATGCCCATGAAAAATACTTTCATACCTTTGCTTCGGTGTCCCAAAAGTAGCTTCTTGATGTCTTTCTTGCTTTGTTCTTTTCATATTTTCTTTGCCTTGTGTAGATGGTTGTTTTGCAACATTGCCTTCCTTCTTTGATGTACTTACCTCATGCTTCTTTGAGGTGCTTTCTTCAGCATGTGTATATTCTCCTTTGTATCCAAGACCTGATTTATCACATGGTGATCTTTGACTTTCCAATATCTCATCCAAGATTCTTGAGCTATTCAAGAATTTGTTTGACTTCTATACCTTCTTTCTAAGGTCAACACTTTCAGCTTCTAACTTACAACATGACTCTTATTTTTCATTAATTTGATTCTTCAAAAGTTCTTCTACCCTTTTGACTTCTTCAATTTGGATCTTGATATGGACAATAGTTTCAAAAATTTTGCTAATCTCATCCTCTACCTTCATATCTTCTTTTTCATTCTTTAGTCTTGGGATCTCTTCTTTTTCTTTGATCATTCCTTTTAACTTCAATATGTACCTTTGACTCCTCCTAAGAAAATTTTTAGTGTTATCCGAAAGATAGCTATAGTGTGTATAAAAATGATCACTTCTATATCTATATAAACCCTCTTCAATTTCCTTTTGAAGTTCTAATATATTTTCTTCTATTCTTTCCATGGGATAACTATCATCAAACTTTACACAAATTGTTTCTAGATCATCTTCTTCACTTGAGAAAAATTCAACATCATCACATTTTGAATCATTGCAATCAAGAGTCTTTGGAGATTCTTTACCTTCAATATCTTCCTTCTTGCCAACACCATCACATGATTCTTTTCCTTCACTTGAAATGTCTTCAAGATCTTCCTTTGTGCTATCATCACTTGATTCTTTCTCTCCACTTGAAATGTTTTCAAGATCACATTTGGAAATAATATAATCAAGGGTTTTTGGATATTCTTTACCTTTGATAATCTTGATGGAGTGGTCTTCAACATCTTCTTTCTCCTTCTTTATTTGATATGTCTCTTATAGCTTTAGCCATAGATCCTTGGCGGAAGTGCATTGTCCCATGCTCTCTTTGATAAGACTTGAGAGCCACTAATAATGGTCTTGAGAACTGATGCATCATTCTTCTTTTCTTCCCTTTGAGCTACAAACTTTGACTTGTTCTTCAACGAAACTGATCCACCAATGGCTACCTTCCAAATAGTTTCTCCCATTGTCTTCAAATACACTCTCATCTATATTCTCCAAGTAGAATAGTTTTCATCATAAAGGATTGGTATTTCATCATCCATTTGTGTGTCTATGGATCTCCTTCAAGCTTGTTAAGGCTTGTAGTGAAGGCCCACTCTGATACCAAATGTTGGACACACCTACCACACTTAGAGGGGGGGATGAATGAGTGTGGGGATATTTTTCCCAAAACTTCCCTTTTTCACAAAACTCCTTAGTTAACATTTAACATTTACTCATTACCCATTGTTGTCATTTATAACCTATTAGATGTGAACATATATCAGAAACATATATCAACAATATATCATCAACAAATCATCACCACAAGGAACACAAAGAACACAAGATGTATTTACAATTTTTATTTTTATTATGGACAACAAACAGGGGGTTTTCCAACAACAACCGAATAGAGTACAACTCTACAAGAGCACCAACTCTATATGAAAGACTCATCTTACATTATTAGCATCAAATGAGATGAGGCAACAATCCTCAATAGATATCAATCTGTCGACAGGTACACAACCAATCAGTAGTGCATCTCGCGTGTGTACGTGCCTTGGCTCACTACAGCTCGCGTATGTACGCATCCAGTGTATACAGTAGCATGTGTATGCCTTGTAAGCTATTAGGGTTTATCCTTCAATATCAACTCATATCATTTGCAAACAATATATCATTCTCTTCTGTCTCTTACTGTCCAATCTTCCCACCAACCAGTCACAACACATCCAAGCTCTCCAATAGCTTGTTCATGCTCCAAAAAAAATCAATACGAATGTTATCTCAATTGTGTATAAACAACTAGTATACCACAACAATCATGTCACCAATGAATCAAAAGAGTATTTCTCACTCCATAAACCAAATCAAGCAAATTGAACCACATCATAGAATCCATACCAATAATTCCCTAAGCATTCACAACACATCAATCAATAGTATCCATCAAGACAATAATGTGACCATGCCAGTGTCTCAATGATAAATCTGAGGCCATAGAATTCAGATCTAGAACCTGGCTCATCGTCCAAGAGCTTGGCACCAACTCAAACACAATTCTTCATCATTCTATCCATTATACTCACCCTATCCTCATATAGCCTGTGTATACCTTAAATGTAAATGCACCCTATACACAAACAATCCGCGTATACCTCAGAAACTAGGGTTTCTGAAGATCCGAGAATTTTGACGTCAATATCTCTGACATTATCGAAACTTTTATGCATCCATGAGATCCTCGTCGTGCTCTATTTAAAATAATATATCCTCAATCATGCTCAAGAGATCCACACCAAATATGCTCTCACAAGAAACTCTCCATCAATACTCCAAAAGATATTCTCACAAGAAACTCTCCATTGATCCACAAAAAGGATGATCTGTAGGAGACCATAGCTATCTTATTTATACTTTCATCCTATAGGTCACTTAACCCATTTTTAGATCACTTAACCCATTTCTAGGTCACTTAACCTATTTTCCTTATTTTAGGGTCAACCATTTTCCATAAATAGAAAGTTCTCCAATACTTTATCATTTAAATAATTTTTCTTGATTTTGTCACTTTTCTTTATTATTTAAATAATCCATCTTGACTTTGTCACTTTACTTTATCATTTAAACAATGATTTCTTATTTTAGGGCACTTTGACTTCTTTAACCATTTGGGGCTTCAAGCCAACACATGGGGCCCTTCAACGTTTATCATTTAAACAATGATTTCTTCTTTTAGGGAACTTTGACTTCTTTGACCATTTGGGGCTTCAATCCAACACATGGTGGTCCTTCAACTTTGTAGGGCCATAAATCTTAAACCGTGAGGAGTTATGTGGAATTCCACATACCACCGGAAATGGCATGACAAACAATATCCATCTAGGATAGTTTCACCAACAACTTCATTGGCCTTCATCTCATTATTCCACATACAAGCATGGGTCCTCCCAACCACAACTCAACCAAAAAGAGTCTTCTCGTGAGGTCTTTCACCATAAGGGGACCACTTTGGAGTTCATCCATTTGTGCACTTTATCAATCATGATAAGACTATATTTATTCATCTTTGCATCAATCCACCACTGCATCATATACATCAACTATGCATCATGTATCAATGACAACTCATTGATCCATCTTCATCTATGCATTCTCATCAAGGACAATACATATTACATTACATCAATCATCAATCAATCAATCCTTTGGCAT